>VYZT01059482.1:5781-35521 GCA_013400735.1 Pomatostomus ruficeps | reverse complement strand
ATGTTTGATCTCTGTAATGATGTTAGATGCTCATACAAGCCATGTTCTTGAAGTCCAAGCCCAGTGAAAGCAATTGTCCTTTTATGAAGGCTATAGTAGTTTTAGACTGCGCTAAGTAACTTTCTATCCATTTTTAAAAAGCATAGAATAGTTTTTGATGTTCTATATCTTAGCAACATTTAGCTTATTACCCTTTGATGGCATGCTTCATTTTTTTTTCCTTTTAAGAGAAATCAGAAGGTTGGAGAGAAGCATCCAGTTGATATACATTATTAACTATTGTGATCCTGCTCTTCAGTAAAGCCATCTGCCTTTTTAGTATGATGCCAATCCTTACCTTGGGCTATAAGCTAGTGCGACTACCTTTCACTAGCAGCGTGGCAAGGACATCACCACCCAGCTCCAGCACAGCTCTAGCAGACATGGAGAGACCTTTAAATAACTGACATGAAATAGTTCCATGTGTGATACTCCCAGGCTCTGGGCTGAGCATGCAGAGGGCAGCTGTGGGCACATGAGAGGTCATGGTTCATAGATGAACCACAACTGGAAGACTGCTCAGTGGCTGCAGGGACAAGAGGAGGGCAGGGGAGATGAGGCACAGTTATTCTGCAAAGTCAGCCATGTGCTGGTTCTTTAAACCTAGAAAACTGAAGCTGTAAGCATTTCTCATGTTCAGTTCCGGTGTGTGCAATACCTACTGGCCACAGGCTGAAGAGCTTACATAGGTTACTGGAAAAAGAAGTCTTTAGCACTTGCTAGGTCCTCCTTAAACATCCTCAGAGTTTGCTTCCACAGTAAGTTCCTTCAGAAGAGGATTGGATAGAGAGAACCAAAAGAGAAAGACTGCAGAAAGGAGACAGACAAAAACAAAGATACCACTTACACTGCACAGGGAAGCTGGAAAATTTCCCCTACTCCATCACTCTTATGCTCTATCACACATTTCATTACAGTCCTGGCCTGAGACATGGACTTCCCTGCCACAGCCCCAGGTAATGACAAGCTTGTTAGACCATTATGCTAGAATGAATATCCTTTGCCATAGATCTGCATCTTTTTGCATAATATCTAAGTACCACTTGTTTTTCTTGCTTGGCTTCCCATCACTGAAAGTCACTATTCCCCACCCACACAATGACATACATCTAAACCACAAGATCCTTAATAATAATTGAGAATTACTGCACTCTCAGAAAATGCACTGGCGTACTCCAGCCTCTGAACAAAACCCTTCTCTGGCATGAAAATTCAATACTGTCAGCAATTTTGTAGGGAAGAAGTAAAGGAGGTAAACTCAAAATCACCTGAGGGCAGGTCCCCATCTTAGTCTTGGGCAAAAGTCATGCCCAAAGGCCTTTCTAATGCCTCCAACACCACCATTTCATAAAATGCACAGTCTAAGAGAGCTAAGAAAATACCACATACTCAACTTCCTTGTAAGTGCTGCTACTTCAGTGTTGGTACTAAATAGATAGGTCAGATCTCAACAGGTCTACCAGAAACTAGCTGAGATGCATAGCTTAACTTCTAAGAAACCAGCCATGCACACACACACACACTGATATACTGAAAAGGACACTGAAGACTAAACAGAAGGAGGACAAAAGAGTTAATTTCAAATTTCTCATTCTATGAATTTGAAGAACAAACAAATAATAGATCACTTCACTGGAAATAGTTTTGTTCACAACTGCTGTGTCAATTGTTATTTTTCTTAGGCTCTGACAACTACCTCCAGGAAATCAAACTGGGCCAGAGACAAATCAGGTATGCAAAAACATTATGAAAATGTTCAACACAAACTAAAACAAGGACCTGATACAATGTACTCTGTGTGGCCTCACTTAAAAAAAAAGAAAAGTATTTTTAAAATTACAAGAATTTCAAACAGAGACTAAATACACCTCTGCAGTAACCACAATCATATCCAACAGCATAAGAATACACGGTAAGGAAGAAAGAAACTGATTTGAATGAAATTAGAATTATTTCATAATATTAACCCACAGCAACATGCAGATGATGTTTTCTGTCAATAATCAGAACTTACCATATTGATTGGGTCAACTGGACCGATGCTGTTAACATAGACATCTGTTTCAATTACCGTAGTTCTCACTAAACAAAACAGCAACCATAATAATTACATATTTAATTAACTTTGTGCATTGTTAGTGCAATTTAATTTGTTTAACTAAAACAACAGTGTATCCGATATTCTTTTATTAGATTCAGAATAATTAAATTTCCGGTTTGTTCATTTTCTGAAGGATCATATATGACTTGGCTCCCTTATTCCACATGAATTGTTAGAATTATCAGCTTGGATGTTTTAGTTCATAAAGTAATCCCCACGTGTGCTTTCTGAACAAATATAAGATAGATAAAACAAGGCAAAGGACTGAAAAACAAATAAAACAGAAAACCCCAAAACTGTCTTCCAACATAAAAATAAAATCCTAAACAGAAAGAAAAGTTTGAAATTTTTTTCCACATAACAAACCATGAGGTCTGGGAGCAGATGCGTTTATCAGCTATAAGGAATCAATATGAAGTGCCTTCTATCAATTTCTACTGTGAGTGTGCGACAAATACAGAATAACTTTTCACCACAGATTTCTTCAATCCATGAAGCTATAGCACACCTAGGGATTACTCACGTTGTGAAAGATCCTCAATGAAAGTAATTTAAAAGTTAAACATTACCAAACTTATTTTTCTTTAAAAACAGGGAAAACACTCTCTCTGTGCAGACAAAAGACCAAAAACTTTTAAAAATATATTCCCTTACAGAATATACTCTCTTACTTTGCACATTTACAGAAGGACACAAAGTCTAAGAGAGTTTCCATGAAAGGCACACCTGAAGTACAGGAGGTTCTGATAGTTCAGTTTTTTCCTTCTAACTGGTTTACACAGAAAAAAAGGCACAAATGAAAGAGGTGAGGATGCATTTTAATTTCTTCAATTTATGAAGCATTTTCTTCTAGTTTGTACTGGAGAACCAGAATGTGGACAGGAGAGGATATATGTCCTAATACCCAATGGAATGAAGAGAGATAATAATAACAGAACTCTGCTGGTCTTTTTATGATATGACACAATAAAATAAGCATCTATTTTAATCTGTAGATAAAAAAGGGGGAAGGTACAAACAAAAAGGCTTTTTGATTTCATGGGAAAGGGACCCTAGGTCATTCGATTTAATTTTTTTATACAGCAAAACTTCGGAGATTGCCCAAGTGTTCAACAACAAACCTAAAATCTTGAGAAGATTTTTCAAATTTCTTAAAACTTGAACAGACATATGGAAAGAAAGATGGTATCACTGACATCCTTGCCAGCTACAATGACAAGCAAGATACATTTCCTAAATATCCCAAAATACCTTCTCCTTGCCAAGCTCACTTGGGAGGAAATTCTCCCTGATTCCAAATCTTTTTAATGGTGTGAACCTAAGCCTGACAGAAAGACACACTAGTGAGGCTGTACAAAGGATTTTCTGTATGACCACAGAGCAGAGACACTTGATCACCATCCTGTCCCCAGAAAGCTTCACAGAAAGTTTAACCAGATTCTGGAAACCAATTTATTTCCTGGGGCAAAAAATAAGTACTTCCTGCGATGATCCTTATTGGTCCCTTCCAACACAGAATATTCTGTTATTCTGTTATTCTTTGATTCTGCAAATGTTTCCAATTTCTGCAGAGCACATGAAGGAAGGGAGACAGTATAAGAACTCATACACAGAGACTGAAATATCAGAATCAAAAAAAAATTTATAATGTGTGTATATAGTCATATGTGTAATGTAATCCTTTTAACATACATCACATTCTGCAAACAGGTAATTTGCAGAATTACCTGAAATTTGCAATCTTATTTAATTTTATAACAGCAGCTCCACTGCTACACCAGAACACAAGGAGATGGATTAAAGTATATCTTGCCTTATTTCTCAAGAAATACTGAATAGTTCATTATGAAGAATCTCTCACCTTGAAATACAACTCACAGGCTTCTTACCCCTCCACCTCCTTTTTTTCCCCTCTCAATTCCAGTTATACTGAAGAAGCTGATTACTCTGCAGATGCAGACACTCCTTTTCCAACAGCCTTTGTGTCATCTGCCAGCTTTACTACAAAAATGAATTGCTGAAATCATTCAAAATACCATTATTCTTGATCAAACTCTCCTATGAGCCCACACCATACACTTTCCAGCCACTGACATTACTTATTAACAATTAAATTTTGAGCTTTGTCAGTGACACAGTTTTCAATGGGGGCTGTGTCCACTTTAACAAATTCCAGCTTGCATCACATAGTACTTCATCTGCCACAAGGGCTTTCCTGTAGCAAGCCACATACTTCATTTTGCCTATTCCATACTGCTCTGAGTAAGATTATTAGAGGTATTAAGAGCCAGTGAGCAGTTTGAAAATCTGCCTCTGTTGAAATTATTTTAATTGATGTAAATGATCCAGAGAAAGAAACCCAGTTCAAGAGGACTGGAAGAAGCTATTTTATTACCTTAGGTTTTCTGTATGGTACAGAGAAATGTACTTCTGAATTAGAAGAATTAATTAATACTTCTTGTGTTCTTGAACTAGAGGTGATAAGAGTTCATGAAAATGACAAATGCTGGAGGAAAATATCTTCTTGATACTAATTTGACATCCATAAAATTAGTATTGTCCATTTGCTCTTCACAAAGAGCTAACAGTGAAAGATGGTTTGAGAAGATTTTCCTACCATGACTGCTTCTTATTTTACTTAAAAATTTGGTATCAGCCCTGAAAACACTACAAGTAGGAAGAAGGCTATTTAACACATCCTGCATGAAGTGCAGAACAGCAGTGCTCTAAACAAGGGGAGAAAGGGCTTGAACACTTTAAATATTTCCACTGAATGACAGTATGACCCAGGCTAGAGAAAAGTAAGCAGGTGAGGGAACAAGAGAGTGTATGTTCAGGAGGGAGGGGGAGACAAGAGAAGGAAGAGCACAAAGGGGCAGTTGACCACAAGGGATAGTTCATCAGCTTCTAATGTAGCTGAAGCACACAGGACCTGTTTGGTAAGCACAGTCCAGAGAGATATACTCACTTTCTGATTTTCTGCTTTGACACCTTTTTTTCATTAGACTAAATTTCTTCTTTTTAAAAAATTTGATAGTTGTTTATTTGTGATAAGATAAATCATAGTGATAAAAATCTACCTCAATCAATGACAAATTTTTGTAACTGCCCCTGCCATCCAAAGTGCCTGGTTTTTAGCCTATATTTTTGCAGGCTCAGTTTTCAGCTTCTGATACTTGAAATGTGTCTTCTATCTACTCTTAAGAGCTCTTCTTATCAGCTATTCTCATTCTATAAACACCTATCTCCTGACAGATATAATTATCATTATTGTAAAAGTGCAGAACATTGCACTTTTTATTGCTTCATACTGCTCCATTTACATTACTCCAAACCTTTACTTCAATACATTAACCAAGTGCATGGTAGTTCATCTAAATCCACTAATCAGTTCCCATAGTTTACCAAAATTCCCTCATTTTCTAATGAAGGTCTAAGTCACATCACCTTTGTTTTTAATTGTTATTATTATAATTGTTTATATGTTCATAATTGTTACATAGTCTTTAACTAAGACCACTTTTGTAATTTCATTCAGGTTTATTTTCCTTGAGCATGTTTTCTATTACTCCTCATTACTTGCTTTATCACCCTCTTGGTGATAAAGCAGTTATTCAGCAAATAAATTAGGTGACCACCACATTCAGAAACAACAGAGACTTTCAATTTTAACGGAATAATACAATTTTCACAACCAGCTATCTAAGATTATTACTTAAATGGCTACTTATATTGAAAATTCAGGCTCAAGTGTCTACAGCAGGCTTCCAGGTCAACCTCTGAAGAATTTTTTCAAAGTGATTTTGAAGAAAGCAGAGCCCTGTTCTCCACACTTTTTACCCTTCTATTTAAAAGAAATCCATCTTTAGCAAATACTCCTACCCCACCACTTTTATTATTTCCACTATTTTCTATGCAGTGCCCACACCCGATACCCTTGACATTCCCTGAAGATGTGCTTCTACATCTTCCTCTTGTATTTTGATTTTCTTCAATTCTTGGAAAATATTCTGAAACTCAAAATATATCTCTCTCTCCCTTTACTTGGTATTTTCCTACTTCCGTTTAGTTGCCTGGACTAAAAATGAAAACCTTTCCAAACAGTGTTAAAATGATAATATAAAAGCAAGTCTTCAATTGAAAGCTTTCTAGGTGCACAATATGGCGATATGCACACGTGATACAATACTTCTACAATTTTTATAAGTTATTTAACTAGTATATCTAACAAATATTGTCTGATTAGAAGAGCAGTTGGTTAGGTAATTTTCCCCAGGTTCTGCCCCATTGGAGGCCTGTTGCAGTGTGCTCTGGCCAGTTTCGGTCTATCCCATGGCCAGGCTCTGCTATGACCCCTTCCTCCCCTCCCCATCTGTTTCCCTCTCCTGGAGGGCTCTGTATTGTGTAATCCTACATAAAGCCCACCAAATTCAAACCTAGCTCTTCTCCCCTATTGGATGTTGTACCCTCCCCTGCCGCCTCGTGTCTGTATTTATGTAACTGTAACACGCTGTGCCAGTGTTTCCCTGGCACAACCCCAGTGCTGAACAAACCACCTGGGAAAGCCCCTCCACTTGTCTCTCCTTCCGCCTGTACCANCCCCCTTCCGCCTGTCCCATCAGGGGGTTGGGTGAACCCCTACAGGAACTTTGCCAGCCCTCCCATGCCTTGGAGCAGTCTGGACAGCCCCTGAAACCGCGGATGGACGCTCGGTGCCTCTACGAAACGCACTGCAGCAGAGGCGCCCCCCTTTCCCCCCCCAGTGTTTTAGTCCTACGCTTTATTGTGTCTACAATGTAAAGTGCTAAACAAACTGTCCTTGATAGACTAAAAGCAAGGCTAAACAGATTTTCAAGAATGTATTAGTAAGAGTTTGTTAAACTATGGGAGAGGTCAGGAAAAGTACTAGAACTTATAACTACGTATTAATAGTCTACAAAGTTACAAATATATGAAAAATATAAAAAAGCTAAAAATCTTTAAGCATCAGTTTGAGCTTATTACTTTTCTGCCTATATTATACTTTCTTCGATGCTACACTAAGAGCACCTGTTCAACAGAATACCTCTTAATACCTTTATTTTCTGAGAATTAGTACTTCTATTTTAAAGTCCTGTCTTTTCCATGTATTCTTTTTATCTCTTAGAACATGACAATTCATATTAGTGCACTTGAGAGCTGTAATTATTTACCCATGCTCTGCTTATAGGGCAATAACAACTATCCAAATTTCTCTAGGTATCCAATTCTTCTACATCCATGAGCAAGCATCCTTAAATTCCCACCATTCTTACAATTCCCATTATTGATGACTTATCTTAAACTGTTGATTGAAAACACTCACTAAAATTGTAGATACGTCATGATTTTTTCCTATTTTTAATTAAATTTTCAGATAGATCAGTTGTGTTTCACCCATACACACATCACTGCTGGGAAAAATAATCCATACTTTTATAGGATAGTATTAATATATCAGTGTCCTTCAGATGAGAGAGGTGGAACAATGAACAGCCAGAATTCTTTCCTTTAAAAGGAAAAATTCAAAAATAATAGCTACTTTGATGCAGGACTGGAGCTAAAAGAGTGTGGTTATAAAATCATGCAGCCAAAAGGTAATGCTAGAGTGAGAATAATACTGGTTTATTAGTATATCAGCACTCCAAGGTTGTATCTGTAATTAAAGGTATTTATACCAGAGACAGGAGACTTCATCTGATAACTGATATTACTTCATACTGAGTAGAAGAATGATATGCTCCAAAAATCTCAAGCCTACTACATAAATTGAGTTAAAGACTAGTAAGATTAATAAAAATGGCAAAGGGGAGCAGTTAAGAAATTACAACAACTCATGGATATTTGAACGAGACAAACAGAAAATGACAGAGTGGTTTTCCCCTATTAAATTTCCGTATTGTGTCCAAAGTCTCAATTTTAATTTGGCTCTCCTTTAGCATCTCCCTCAACTAATTGCATGTTTAACAATGAAACCCTTATCTCACTCTGAGATGCTGAAATTCTGTGTTAGCATCAGGAAGACAACAAAATTCTGCTCTGGGATTCAAACACAAAAATCCAAGTTCAAAACAAAAAAATGTTGCTATTGTAAATGAGCTTTGTAATTCAATCATAAGCTTGTTCTGTGGGATACTAATGGTTTGAAGGATAATGAGAATTCCAGTTCAATAACCTTGTTGTACAAGAACTGACATACACTATGAAGAAAGGAATCTGACACCAGATTTTATCCACATATTTGAAGCATATTAAGATGAATAAAGTATAGCCTGATTTTGTTTTTCTGTCAAATACATGCTGCAGTTCCCAAACAACTGGACAGAATGCAGTGCCTTCACCTGAAGTCAGAAATTTCATCTGATGTCCAAAATTTCTTTCTTGTGGCAGAATTTTGCAACTTCCCCTTCATCCAGAAGAGAATTGTACTTAACATTTTTTCTCCTGAAAACAAAGTGAATACTCCCAAATATTTCCTTTTTTCATTCCTGTGGCTGATTATTCATGAACTTTATGTTCTAATACAGTGGATGAAAGCAGACCCCAGATAGCAAAGGTCAGATTGGTACAGAACTTTTGAGAAGAGAAAGGGTACATTTATGTGAGAGAAGCTAGAACTCAGCATCTTCTTTCAGGAACTGATATTCTGAATCCAAAAAGCTGTACATTGAGTTACTCACAAAAAGACACATTTTTTTGTCCTATCAAGACTTGGTATATTACCAGAAAAGTGAAGGTAAGGATTACATCAAAATTCTTCCATGCCCATCTAAATGTATTTGACATGTCAGAGTAAATTCCTCCTCTGTATTCTCTCCATTTACTTGTAAGTTTTATGGGGAAAGTAGAGAAAGAATTCTTTTTTCTTTCATCTCCACCTACCAGCCAATCATTAGAAGGAATACTAGAAGAGACAGTTTATTTCCTCACAATCACTTTTCTCTCTGTTGCATCAAACAAGGAAAAAACCCAACAGTAATGCTATACATCTGTCACACATTGAGATTTCAAGGAAAAACATGTTGGAGGACCTTTCATGTTATCTTAATGTTTTTGGTAATTCAATTAAATTAACACAAAGAAAAAGACTTAAACCAAACTTTATGAGACTCACATGTGATTATATTATGACAGGGAGAGAATTATTGCCTTTCAACATCTCCAGGATAACAGTCAACAATAGAACTAAGAAGTTTGCGAAAAGAAAACAATTTGTCAGAGGCTTTCAGAAGAAAATGCATAGTTTGAGATTGCATCTTTCTCTTCCCCTATGCAAATGAAACAGGTCTAGACTGTTGTGCTGTTTATCATATATGCAGATTAACAGACTGACATGGCATTCCTTTGATAGCGAATGCCAGGTATGTAACAAATACTTATGTCCTCCACCTCTTCCTTCACATTTCAGGAAGCAAACTCAGAGAAAATATATTGTTTTTCTTATTTGATCCTGTGTGCAAGTGGTAGACAGGAGCTGGCAAGGTTTTGTGTACAACATGTTTTCAAAACAAGATTCTTCCAAATATTTACACTTAAGAGTTTTATGCAAATTGATGCTTTGACTATTGAAAGACAAAATTGCCTTCCTAGTAGCTGCAAAGTTTGATCTAGAACAATGCAGTTTTTCTTCCTATATTCCACTAGAAAAGATGGCTCCTAAAATATATTTTTAGACTTAAATTTTTTTTCAAAATCTTACCTGAGGGAAGAAGAGAACTAAGGTGAGTTATATTTGCTCAAAATAGACATAATGCATTTCCTACAGTAAGAATAAAATGTCTAGGAATAACTCTTTAATGAAGCCCTACAGACTTACAATCAATTTTTGAAATGACCATAGCTGGTTTATATCTACAAGTCTTTCTGTCAGAAGATCTTTGCTAAACAAAGCAAATTCTAATTGCCTTTTTTGTGATTTATTATAGATTGCTCACTGTCCTCCAAAACCAATACTTTCCATAAAAAAAGAGATTATAAATAGAACATAAAGTCCCATCTTGCATAGAACATTATTTTTACTAGTTCCAGAAAACCACTGCATTTTATTGCTCTTATATTTACCTTGCTATATTGAGTTTTAAATATTGCAATAAGCAGGGCTTTGCCATCTTTGACAAAAAGCACACCATCTCTAGTTCACATTTTCCATTACACTGAATCATTTTATGAGCTTACCCCCAATATCTGGCCGAAGCTTATTGTCATATCCTTGAAGTAAGGAGTCCAGTATGTGAGTTACATCCCCACCATGAATCTTTGGTGCAAGGACCCATGTTTTATTCACCATTAGATCTTCATCGTCCTCATCATCTGCTTTATCAGCTCTATGTTGTGTGATTAAAAAAAAAACCAAACTAGATTAGGAAAAACATGAGACACAGTGAAACTAAATACAAAAAAGTTGGAGAAGAAAGAGATAAAATATTGAACACTATTTAGAGTACTTTGTGAAAACCCAAACGCATTCTAGTGTCAAAAGAAAGAAGCAGGCCCTTACTTACAATATATATATTTACCAACATTTTTTTTATGGTGGTGGAGAGTGTAAGCTAATAAATATGTTAATAGAGGCATTTACACATCACCCATACAGAAAAACTCAAGCCATGAGTCAAACCATAAAAGCAGCAGGCATCATCTTACTGTCAGCCTTTTCCTGTTTTAAAACAAAAGTGTGATTCAAAGGCTTTTTCCTACATGCATTTCTTTTTCAAATGATGGTACTAATCATTTTTAAGAGATGCTTTATCTTCATCATAGCATACCTATCGTATGCTACTTAAAAGAGCATCAACAGAATCTCCTTCCTAGTAGCCTCTGTTCTAACTATGACATAAAAAAATAAGTCTTGTATACTTATTAAACTCCATTCATATTTTAAGCAAACAAACATTACATCCATGTGCTACAGCTAAACATTAGCAGAAGCAGAAGCTGCAGACATGTCAATTATGCATCTGTATGTATACATGGTATAGGGAACTGAAAGGAATGGTGCACCATTTTAAGACCATTAGTTAGCTACCTATTTTATCAAGGTGAAACAAATGTACAAGGAAAATAATTATACATTCATTTATTACCTATCTTTTAATTAGATAAGCAGCAATAGATAGTTAATCACTAGATCATTAAAAAAAAATTGCAATACTTTGGTTCCATCTGCAAATTCACTCAGATATCACCAAAAGGTCAAAGAATGCCTGGAAGTAGTTTTCTTTCCGTTTCAATCAAATGAGTATGGACTTCAGTATTCCTCCAGTGCTAAAAACTGCAATCTATATTACTCATCCCGTTTATTTCAAGGAAGTGCTATCGGCTTGAGGTCAAGCAAAGTGCATCAGACTGATAGCAGTAACTAACAGTCACACAGTCTACCTTCACAAATGGGCACTGGAAAGCAGTTACAGAAAATACGCGGCCCCTATAAATCAGATCCAGTATTAACACAAGTACAATATTCCAGTAAAAGAAAGGAATTAAATTACTATCCTGACAATTTGCTTTGCACACCAAAACTAAAAATGCTACTGCTTTACTATTAAAAAAAGATTTAAGGGTTTCTAAATTACACAGACATTTGCTGCCCTCAAAATTAAGGGTGGAAATTTTCACCAAATTTACTACAGGAAAGACGACCACTAGTATACTGCATTTGAAGAAAACGCCGAAAAAGTCATGAAAGGACAGAGTAAGAGAAGGCATGGCTGGATTTTACTGCCGTCCTTCATGGGAAGGCCTCAGACCAGTCTGTAATAGCAAGGCCCTGCATCACCTCTTGGATAACACTAGCAAGTCTTCCTGAAAATCAGAACTGTCACAGCTGGGGAAACTGCTCAGTGGTTTTGGCGTGCCAACTTGATTTGGGCAGTGCCACAGAAACCTTGCCACAGCTCAATAGGTTCCCAGAGGATGAACAAAAGCACTGTTCAGGTATCAGGGCTTTCATATCTAGCTTGCTACAAACAAGTTGGAAGAGTCTATCATAGCTGAAATTAAAACGCAGTCTAAATACAAGGCTCACTGACCACTTCCCCGTGACAGCCTGAAAAGTGCTTTCATTCTTTTAAATTGAAATGCACCGTAAAATACTTATTCTTTACTGCACTACATAGACATTAGAGAAATGTCAGATATTAAATATTTAACATTTCCCATTAGTAGGATCCCACTAATGGGAGAATTAAAACTAGGAAGCTAAGTTTTGTAAATGTACGCTGTTTTTCCCTCAAAGCTACCTATTGCCATCTCGTTCATGTTTTGTTGCCACATAGCTTTTTTTTTGTATCTATTTATGGTCTGCTTGCACTTTTTGGCATGTAATTACTTTATAAATTAGCTTACAGTTGCTCAGAGTGCAGAGGCAATCCCAGCCCTTTCCCAGAGGCATTAAAATGATGAGGAGTTAAAAGTTAATTTATAAGTAGCTCTCTAAGGAAAGAAACATAACCACCACAAAAGTGATCTTCTTCTTGTCTTCCATCTCATAAACAGCAGAAAGTGTAGTGAAATTAACAGAGCTCCTTACAAACACAGGGCACACTGGATCAGCCCATTTAGTTGCAGAGAATTTGAAGTGATTGTGACACAATTTTGTTCTGCTTTAATGTTTTTTCCACAAAGCTATTAAGAACAGCAGAGATTTATCCAAAATGGAAAGTACAAGAGGTCATGCCATCACCACCTAAACCCAACAGGAGTTACAACCACAACACCTCAACCCACAGACACTTGAATATCTTGACATTTCAAGATATTCAAGTGTCTTAATTTTTTTTATAGATTCACAGGACAAATCACATGGAAAAAAGATCATGAGAGGTCTCTCTAGTCCAGCCTCCTGCTCAAAGCATGGCTTGCTCTGGGGTCACAGCAGGTTGCTCGTGGCTTGATCAGGTTGGGTTTTTCAGACATCCAAAAATGGAAACTGCACAACCTCTCTGAGCAACCCGATCCCCACTTGTCTCTTTTCTATGATTTACTATATTTAAATAAACTTGAAATTAACAAGAAAAAAATGCAAATACAAACACATTTTAATATTTCATCTTTCATTTTTTTTTCCTTTCGGTCTTATTTAATTAGAGGACCTCTGGTCCTCCTCCAATTTTAAAACTCTGAAGTGCAAATAGGTATACAATGACAGCTTTCAGAAAGCTATTAATGCAATTCCAAGAGGAGAGGGAAAAATCCCATCCCAACATCTGACCAATTTTCCATACACTAGTAAATAAATCCATTTAAGAACTTACTTTCATTAGAAGCAACATTTCTTTACTTATTATCTGACAAGTCTTGGTTTAAAATGCACATTTCTGACTATTTACATGGAACTGTCTGATTTTATCCATGGAATACTGCACACTGAAAAAAGTGCTAGCTGCTAAAAAGGAAATGTTGACTTCTATACTAGTACACAAGGCCAAGAAGCGCTTGTGATTCACCCATTTGCTAAACCAGCGAAGAAACCAGCATGAATCAGATAATAATATAACCAAATGTGGAACACCTGAATTATTGCTCTTCTACATGGTGAAAACAGCCATTCTTACTCTCTCTATTCCTATCTTACCGGCCTTTTCAGAGGTGATTGACTGAGATTAACCCACCTCACTACCAGAACACCACCTTTTTAACTCTTCTTTAAAATGTGCCCGAGATCACCAAGTGTGTAATAAAGGCTACAATATCTCTGAAATGCTGATGGCACCCAGTTCTATAGTTTTGATTCCTAAACCACAGCCACTGATGTGCAGTGACAAGGCTGTGGTAAGAAGGAATGCTGCTGGATGGAAGAAGGAAGTGACTAGGATATATAGAAAGTCTTTCCTATGCCCTGCAGTGAAGCAGAGCACACCACCTGCCAACTTGAATTGTCAATCCAGTTGTTCTGGGGGGAGTTGCACAAAACTCCCTCAAAAGAGCCCCTAGTCACACGAAGGCAACTGGATAGGCGCCGTGTACATATTCACTTCTAGGAGTCTGAATTACCAATATTTGTCATGCTAAACAGATTTGAATTAGTTTGTTTTAAAGATAGAAACCCCTTCAGACGCACAGTCAGCAGGATCAGTTGAGATGGGGGATCGGGATCTAACTGAGCTTGCTAGACCATGTTTTATAAAGAAACATTCACTTTAGAAAACAAGATGGGTCAAAACTGTTAATCTTTTACCAGGTTTCTGTGTATCATCTCCAGTATTTTCTCCAGACTTTGGAATGGGATAGAAGGAAAGACAGAAGGCAGCAAACCTCATTCCAAACCAGAAAATAAAATGTTAAATTCAGGTGTGTCTTTCAATTATTTAGCGAGAGTTAACTTTGGCTGAAGACCTTTTTACTTTTTTGCCATTAAAATAAATCTAAGAAACCTACGAAGATTAATGTCAATTAACTCCACTCCTACTTAAATGGTAGCACTTTCCTGTCCCTTCCACAACCCAAGAAAGAAAGGTAAACTTAATTAAAGAGGAATTCTTTTTCTTTCCAAGTTCATCTAAAGGTTATTCCACCATACACAGAACATAATACTTGATTCTCTCTCCATTTACTGTAAAATATATTTGCTCCAGCAAGGATCACTCACTAGGTCTTTTTCAGAATGTCTGGAGAGACTATGATTTAGAACAAAAATACATCATCATACATTAAAACATTCCTGTTCCATGACACAGTGCTACTTTATTACTGCAGGTGCTAATACTGATTTTAATATTGAGCTTGTTGTTGTAACACTTCAGCTACCCTCATAAACTCAACAGTAAACTGCATGTACCCAGCTAACAGCAATTAGGCAAAAAGTGGCCCCATTATGCTCTCTGTCCTTCAACTAATTGGAGACCTGACCATAACTAATAAATCCCTGGGCACAAGTGACTAAGGACTAAGTAAGTCTCTTCAGCATCAGGCAACATGTTCATTTTCAAACATTAATATCATAGGGGTTTTTGCTCCTTTAAATATGAGAAAAATCAGTCATGTGAGCTTTGAGTTGCAGTTAACATCTGTCAAGTTATGTAATGAACTGGAAAAAAAATTGATATAGTGAAAGTGTTCTGACTGCTATTTGCATCATGCATGTCAAAGTATCACACATAGAAGTACATGTATAGCATGAGCAGGAGTACTGAAACATGGCTAAGCATCAGTTCACTTGTTCATTCCTAGGCTCCTATTCCCATCCAACACACGAAAGGATATCTAGTCTTCCAAGCTGGGTTGATTTACGGGGAACCTGTAAACCTCTGAAAAGTAGAGACTTGGCAGGGAACCTGAGCTATCTCCAATGATGCTTGAAGTCTGTGCACAAGCAACTCAGTCAAGCCCTCGAGATCCATGAGGTTTAGACAACCTTCACAGTGGCCTTGTCTATTTAGAGACAGAGATCCTTCCGTACTACAGGGATATTCTGATGACTCTTAAATAAATAAATAAGGAGGAAAGTCAGTGTTTCAGGTAATTTTTACACTGAAAGAGCAAAAACAAATACAACTTTTTCCTTGTTGCCTTACATATGTGAATGGAGACAGTAAGACTAGTTCATTTAGCTGAGGATCTTCAGTTGCTTCAGGAGTTTTACTAATACAGGGGTAGGGCACAGTGGCACTTACCTAAATGATGAACCATACCATAAGACAGCTGTTATTTACTGGCTGTGCTCCCCAGGATATGTCCTTTGTCTAAATATAATACAATTAACCTAACACCCCAATGTCCAGTCAGACATTTGTATGGAGGCTGGTGATGATTTTAGTACAGAAGCTAAAAATGTAAGTACTTAGGCATGTGTCATGTGAATGACCAATGCATAGGACCAGGTATAGATGAAAATACGAACTCTAGCAAGATGGTAAGTTAAAAAAATGCCTGAAACAGAGCAAAATTTTTTAAATAGGGAGAAAAAATGCAACTTTAACATAGAAGGAATGAGTAATTACTCTCACGTCAGCAATTTAAATTAAGTATTTGCATATTTTCTTCAATCTTCTTAACATAAAACATGGACCTCAGATAGACTTGTAATATCCTTAGAAGCTGAGAAATTATTGGGACTCCTACATGGTTGAAAATGCTTCTTTCTAGGAGGAAAAATAAGCAGGATCACATAGTCATGACTGCTGAAATGGAACTCAATTCTATTTTTCTACAAAAGACTTTCTTGAAAGCTCACTATCACTTCTAGCTGTCAGTAGTGAATGGTTTAAACATCTCTCAAGATTTATCTTTCAGACTTGATGGCTGACTTCACACACATCAGTTCTACTACAATATTGTGGAAGTGAAGTCTCTTTTGCATTTCATCATCAGCATCTTCACTGATATGCTTTATGTGTCACAGAAAATTTCTGGGAAAATAACCATTAACTGAAAGCAAAAAAATACAGTTACCGAAAATATGTCTCCAAAAAGCATAACTTACTCCTCTTAATCATGTGGGATATAGAGTTGCTGATGTTGTATTCCTTCTTCTTTATCCTTCCAAAACTGATTTAAACATTCTCTTAACAAAAATCTCTTTTCCCCCCATCCCGTCCATCTCTGATGTTTTCATCAACTTCCCACCCCTTCTGCCTTGTTAGACTTGGGCATATTGTTTTGTGTGTCAAAATGTATTTCTCTCTCCCACTGAAGTATGTTTTACTTATTCCCTATATCTTTTTTCCAGTATACCTACCACATGCTGTTAGGTTGAATCTTCTTCTGAATACACATAGTGCCTTGTGCTCTTTGTCTTATTTCATATTGTCTGGCTATTTATAATTTCCTGTCCTGCTTCTCCTTTCCCTTCTTCTTCCTCCGTTTTTACTGAAGGGATTAATTTGGACCTTAATTATCAGGGAAAAAATATTAGGAATTCCTACACAGAAACATTAGAACACTAGATTAGAAGTATAAACTACATAGGGAAGTTCACTTGGTATTAAATAAGTAAACCCTTGTTGTAAAAAAACGACTAGTCATAACACTAACAGAATAAAAATAGATTCACCCCCCTGTAACAAAAAGTTTTGCCTATATATCTGAGTGTTTAGACTATGAAACTTGTGATATCTTAATACATATCACAAGTATCAAGTGATTAAGATCTTTTGAGTCATTACATCTTTGAAGCACACCTCTGAAAGATATGAAACATTCTCTCCAACACTCAATAATTTCAGTCCAATTAATTTTAATCCCAGCAACACTTCACTTAAAAGCATTATCACATTTCACATAAAATCTTCAACATCTTTGTGATACTTATATATCAAAAACTAATCCAAAATTACTGAACAATATAACCAGACTTAACTCTGAACACTTAATAAAGGCACAACCTGACTGCAAAGAATATTTATAGAAATGTGGATTTTTAACATTAACAATAACAGGTATTATTGAAGATATCTTCCAGAAGAACAATTTTGTTCTGAGATCCACACAAACTATTCTTCTCCAAGTCAATTTTCACATAATGCTACCTACTGTTTGAAATTACACTGGTCAAATGTTATCAATTCAAATGGATTTTACAGATCTCACAAAATAATCATAGAGACTCAGCATCACAGATATTCTTTATCCATCAGTCTTCTCACATAATACCAAGTTTATCTTCTCTCCTTGAATGTTCATCCAAACACTGATATGGTCAGTGCAGTAAAACTGCTGCCTCTACTCCTATCAAGCCACAGTCCAGAAATCAATTGACAACTTTTCTCACATCTGTCTAGCCAAGTACAGGTAATTCTCTGCACCACTTCAGAGCTGCTGGGTTCTCAAACATATTAATCTTGATTAGTATAGCAATCTTACTTTGACTATCTCTTTACCTCCATATATGATTACAAAAATATTCTTCCCAGTTTTGTAGACCTGATGGAGACAACTACCTGCTTCTATACCCCCATTTTTGTGCTACACAACAGAGAGCAAGGACTTTGCACAAGTAGCAAAATAAAACAAAATATACAAGCTGATTTCTGCAATTTTCCAAAATATTAGTTTCCACATCAAATTTAGAAGGGATCTTGGGAAGTTTACTTCTAGTCAAAAAAGGGCCAATACTGAATTCACACCAGAGTGGTTGCCTAATCCAGCTGGGTCTTTGAAAATTCCATGGATGGTGTTGGGGTTTGGGATACTTTTTCTCTTTTTTGGTTTGTGTCTCTGTCTTAGGAATTTTTCCCCATTCTTGTTGCTGGGGGGGTGATAATGGGTGGATGATTAAGAAAGATAGAGTTGGCTCTGAGATGGGTGTGGCTAGCTAGCCTGTTATCTAAGATTCCCTGGTATCTGAGATTTCCCCCTCAGAGGGGGGCGGAGATACTGGGGGAATGGGACGAGTTAAAAGGGGCTGAGCACAACTTGAGAGGACTTCGCTTCTGGACATCCAAAGGAGAGGGAGAGAGGCTGCTGGAGCTCCAGGAAGAATCTTCCACCACTGTAGGCTTCTGTCTTCAGCTGCATGCTTCTACCGACTCTCCACCATCTGCTCCAGTGTCTCGAGGGAAGGAAACTCAGGATCCCCAAGTCCCCTTCCCCCTCCCAGGGAGCCAGCCTCTCCTGGCTGTGGTCCAGGAGCCAGCCCTGCCACACCTAGCCGTCTCACCCCCTGCCTGCCAGGACATCCTGCAGTTTCCAATTCAGCTGCTGAGCTTTTGACACTCCGGAACTTTGCTCATCCCTGCCTTCCCAGCTTGCTCCCTGGCTGGCTGTGACCGTGACTGCATCAAAGGGGAACTGCTAAACTGCTCATTGGTTTGTGATTGGGTTTGTTTGTTTTTGTTTGTTTGTTTGTTTTTTGGTTTTGTTTTTTTCTGTTTTTTTTGTTTTGTTGTGGTTACCATTGTTATTTGTCTGCCTCATTTTATATATATACATTAGTGAAGAACTGTTATTCCTTTTCTTATATCATTGCCTGAAAGCCCCTTAATTTCAAATTATACTAATTCAGAGGGAAAGGGGTTACATTTCCTTTCTAAGGGAGGCTTCTGCCTTCTTTAGCAGATACCTGTCTTTGAAACCAAGACAGCTGGACATCCCAAAACCTCACTGGACATCTTGTTCCTCTGTTAAATTATCCTCCTAGTGAATTCTTTTCTTTGTATCTAGTTGAGATGTCTCTGTCACAATTCATCGCCATTGTTTCTCCTTCCTTTACCATGCACCACTAGGACATTCCTACCTCTGTTTTCTTGATCACCTCCCTGTAAGTGCTGGGGATTGATGCTGCATTCCCAAAACATCATCTTTTCTCCAGTCAGATCAGCCCTTGCCTCATAGGGCAGGTGCTCCTGCTTGACCAGCTTGGTAGCCCTCTACTGAGCTCCCTCCAGTTTAAACTCCAAACTAAGTGCAGTATCTACATGCGGTTTCACAAGTGTCAAGCAGAGGGAGACAATCACTTTCCCCAACCTCCTGAGTGTGCACCTGATCCCACAGCCCAGGAGGCTGTTGGTTGTCTCTGCTGCCAAGCTGCCATGCTCACCAGCAGCAACTCCAGGTCTCCAGGTCCTTTTGGAAGAGCTGCTCCCCAGCCAGCTAGCTCCAGTCCTGCAGAGGGGGACTTGCCACTCAGGTGCACGACTTTAGCACTCATCCTTGACGAACTTTATAATGTCCTGTCAACCCATTACTCCAGCCTCTCCTGCTCCCTCTGAACAGCAGCCCTGTCTGCGAACACATGAACTTAGCAAAAAAAACAATATTTCAAGATTGAAAAAAAATTGTCTTCAAAAAACATTATGCTAATATGGTTATTCCTGATGCTCTATGTTGTTCCACCCCAGACAAAGGAGGAAATAGGATACACTTCTCCCTTCTCTTTCCTCGCAGCAATTATTACACTTTCTGATTACAAGCTTGCAGAACATGTTGTATAATCTCTTTTTTATAATAATTTAGTTTGGAAAAGACCTCTGAGATCAGCAAGTCCAACCTTTGATCACCACCTTGTCAACTAGACCATGGCACCAAGCACCACAGAGTTGTTTATTGAACACCTCCAGGGATGGTGACTCCACCACCTCCCTGTGCAGTCCTTTCCAATTCTTAACAACTGTTTCTGGGAACAAATTCATCCCGATGTCCAACTTGAACCTCCCCTGGCACAATTTGAGGCCATTCCCTCTTGTCCTGTCTCTAGTTGTCTGAGAGAAGAGGTTGACCCCCACTTTTACACCCTCCCTTCACGCAGTTGTAGAGAGTTATAAGGTCACCCCTGAGCCTCTTTTTCTCCAGGCTAAACACCCTCAGCTACCTCAGCTGCTCCTCATAGGACTTAACCTCTAGACCCTTCACCAGTTTTTTTGTCCTTCTTTGGACACACTCCAGCACCTTAATGTCTTTCTCATAATGAGGGGCCCAGAACTGAACACAGGACTTGAGGTGAAATCTTACTTTTCCTCTTGATAAGTTTTACCTTCTTTGTGGGTTTTGGCCATACCATGCAATCAAATAATCAAAATGTAAGCAGCCATAGTCCACTGTTCATCCAGATCAAACACCAGGAAACAAATGAAGACTTGAACAGAAGGCAAGAGGATAACCAAAGCAAATTATAGTACCTAAGTAAATATAACTGAAGAGGAACAAATGGTAATAAATAAAGGTCAAAATATCCCCAAACTGCTAAGGAAGGACTCAGTGTTCATAACCTCTATGGATATGTGAAACATGAACTAACCATGGCAGTACAAGATCTCCTGGGAGCTTCAGACTGATCATCACACAAAGACACAAAGACAGCCACACATAAATCCATGTGCCACATGTCAACACACCATTCACACATTATCTACATTTGACTGACGAAAGGTTAATTGTCATCAAGTTCAAAATGAACAGATATACTGTTGATGGGCTAAGTGTCTTGATCCAAGATACACTTTCCATAGTGAAACTAGACTTAAAACAATCCTAAGATAAATGAATACTGAGAACCGTAACCTCAATAAAAAGCAGTTAATCTAATTAAATGCCATCCCACACTAACTAAAAAATTCACCAAATTCCAAAGTCGACTTTCTACCTTAAAATATCACCAGCATCTCAATGTATATATCAAATGACCACTCCTTTACAAGGCATTTTCAGTCATTTAAGCTGATGGTGTTTCACCATATCCATATGAACACTTGTTCTAACACAATTCAGCACGTATTTCCTGCAAAATCTTCAGGTGACAAGAAATCTACTACAACCCTTCACAAAAACAAGCTTACTTGAAATAGTTCCAAATTCTGGTACACATGTGAACAGGTACCAGCTTCCTCCCACAGGAGCCAAAGAAATATGTACGGACTGAAGCAGCAACAGAACCAGAGACTTGCACTGCAGAGACTTGAACTGCACACTGCAGCTGTGGCATATAGGTAAATCTGGCTTGAAATCACAGGAAAAGCCATACAATTACAATAGCTATGCAATGACAACCTGTGCCCAAGAGAAATACAGTGAATAGGTTCTACTGAAATTTTAGTGTAACTTTAGGCAATTACGAACTAATCCAAAGGTCAATTAAGTTAATGAATAATTGTATAAAAAGGTGAATATACTCTGTAAGGACTAATGGAAATACCTAAACCATGTAATCAAAAGCTTGCTGTCCTCTCTATGAGCAGAATTATGTCTTCTCTGATGTAATGTATTATGTATTAAATGTACCACATATCTTTAAAACAGGAAAAGTACACCTCTTGTCAGGTGGTAACTAAAATTTATGGTAGTCAGAGCTGTGCCCTGCCGGACACAACCCACAGGCCATCAGCTGGATGGCCCTCACTGGCAATGCAAGAACCTAAGGTCCATAGCTCACCTGCAGCAGGTCTGACACAACCCAATATATATTAAATGGCTGTATGGTGATGAGATCAAGAACTGTTCTCCTCCAGAGAAAACACTGAGGATGCTTTATTTTTAAAAACATCTACGGAATTCATTCTGTCATGCAAATTTAACATTGGACAATGAAATTAAAAAATTGTCATGACTTACATTGTCAGTTTACCACCTAAATGAACACTTGATGCTACAATATTTTACTAATACAAATTCTATCCAGTTGAACTTTATTCAGAAAGAAAAACTGGACAATAATACTACATTACTAATAATAATAATACTTAATCCCTCATGGTATAGTGCATTAAACAAGAAGAAAACTGTATTAAAGGAAAGGGCTAACAATCTTTTGAGACATCAATTAATTTAATCCAAAAGGGATGTATCTCATTCTACCTCAGATTTTTCCTATCCATTATGTCTGTCTGTCTTCCTGAAAACAAAGAAAAATTGCTACATATAAATTTAGAAGCACAGAATTAGCCATGCACACCTCACCAGAGATGAATGCAGTGACACAGAAAAGGATTTGAAGACCAAGGCAGAAAGCAAAAAGAACATGAGTTACGCCTGAACAATATTGGAGTTAATCCTGTGAGAGAGTATCTGAGGAGTATGAAGTAGTGAAACAATGTTCTGTGTGTATCTCGTCTTCAGAGAAAAATGGAAAGGGTTGAAAAGTGGTTAAGCAAATAATCAAATATTTTCTGAAGAAACATAAGTATCTCAGTTTACTTATCTGAGCAGAATATCTAAGTGGCTATCAAGTTGTCTCCTAAACTACACCAGGCATTTGCTTCGAAGAGTAGTTCATATGACTGTGGCATGGGTAAATCCAATTCAGTGGAAATTGCCACCCTGCACAGAGTGTCTCCAATTGTGACACTTTTGTACAGAACTGTCATTTTGGACTAGATCATTCATATCGCAACAACTGCTTGGAATTTAACCACACTGGAGCTTCCTGTCACTCAGAGGTGAGGAGATTTCTATAACATATTATGAAAGACTAGGCTGGAAAGAGAAGGGCACCAGGATGTTTTCTGACCAAAATCCTGATTCCTTTAAGAATTTTCAGGATTCACTTGAGATGCTCTGAGTTCTTGTCAGGGCAAAACTTGGCAGAGGCAGCCAGAACAAGGAAGAGCTTTGACTCATGGTTTCCTTGCTGAAGAGCAGATGGATGAAGACCACACTCTGTTCCTGAAGAGCAGCTGGATGAAGACCACACTCTGTTCCTCATGAGCAGCTGCAGCCATTGGTCTATACCTTGAGGCTACCCTGCAAAGACAGAAGTATCCACCAAGACCTGGATTTCCCCACAGAGTGATGGACATGGGATCCAGTGGCTGAGCCAGGTGTAGCAGGTTACACTGGGCAAAAAAACAGGCTTCTTCTGCTAGGAGAAGAAAATGGGAGATCCACTGGCTGGAAGCCAGAGAAACCTCAGACTAGAAATACTGCATAGTATTTCATTGGATTCTTCACCATCAAGTCTGCATGCAGGGACTTAGTTAAACTGATGGAGCAAACCTGATACAGAAGCCAGGGTAAATTCTCCAGTTTTGTTTAGCCTCTTATATATTCTTATATAAGACTGGGTTATCTCAACAGATCTTACTGACTAAAACATCCCCAATTGAAGCATATTTTAGAAATTATTTCTTT
This sequence comes from Pomatostomus ruficeps, assembly GCA_013400735.1. Lineage (NCBI taxonomy): Eukaryota > Metazoa > Chordata > Aves > Passeriformes > Timaliidae > Pomatostomus > Pomatostomus ruficeps. Next base: position 11,868 of record VYZT01059482.1, on the reverse strand, counting down.
CCATCTTATCCATATCACTGAAATTGCACTCTTCTTTGAAATAAGTCCTGTTCTGATGAATTCTTGACGACCTTCCTAGTCTCTCTAGTTACCTCTATTAGTTCAGTGTTGCTCCATGATTTACCATTTTAAGTTTATATATACAGAATCAAGTTTCTACATAGGCCTGTAGGCCACTGAACTCACCACAATATTTTCAATCTTAAAAAATGTTTGCATGTGTAAAAATGCAAAATCAGGACTTCTGTGTCATCTTCAGACTAATTCAATTGCATCTGAATTACTCTGTACAAATTATTACTATTCAGAGAAATTGTTAAGAAATAAAAGTTAGTGTCATTGTCATCCACCAGCCTTTGAAAGGTTCCTGTCGGTGTGTTACAGACATTTATAATTAGTACTTGTCACTGCTGCTTTTTACCAAATAAGTTATGATATTGTTATTTTACTCAAGCACATGATCCATTTAGTATGCAGTGCAAGAAAAAGTTATGCAGGTAATTCAAGAAGAGCTACTACTCTTTTATCACAAACAGTACTACAAAACTGGGGTTTGAGATGCTGACATTTGGTTTTCTGTGAATTCAACACACATGACTTGTTTAGTTTACATGCATGATAGCCCAAACCAAAGCAACTCACTTTCAAACAGTGCATATACCTAGTCCATTTAAGTAGTCCTACCTACTAGGTATTCTATTTGACTCAGATTAACACAATTCCTCTAGAGCTTGAAAGAAAAAACACCTATTCCCCCGATCCCCTTGCAATCTACTCTGTGGACAGACTTATGTGTTCAGAAAAAGAAGTTGAACAAGGTCAACAAGTGCTCACCTGCAACCTTTTCTGTCCGGCTCAGAAAAGCTTGAATTTGTAGCAAAGGTGCTTTTTTTAGCATCAGGCAAACTTAACAAACAGAAAGTTAAAAGTAAATGAAAATTTGGTTCAATTTGCTGAGAGCCTTGTTTTTTTAAACAGATTGACATTGTTTGAAGGTTTCCTTGAAACCACTGTAAGAAGACTATGTGCAAAGAACAGAAGTACTTCTCAATATTTATCTCTCTTTAAACTTTATACTAACAAAAGAAAACATTAACAAACTTATAATAAAATAAACTGTCTTTTAAACCACTGGGATTGCTCAATAACAAGTTCTTCACCGTCACATCATGAACAAAGCACATAAGAGTGAGGATAATAATGAATAAACATCACAGATGTTCAAATGAAACAGTAAATCACTATTATCAAGCACTAAGAAACCAATGCTGTTATGACAGGCTTAATTCTGATCCAGGAATTTATATGAGAAGAAAACATAGGCTGTATTATATATTTTCCTAACAGATACTTTGAAATGGAAAACATTAGCTGACATTTGTACCTGCTGACAGTTGCAATTCAACACAGCATTTATAATTGTGTTTAAAACATCAGATTATGAAACTAAAGGGAAGATATGGCAAAATTAAGTTAAATTACGATATACTTTTAGGCATGCTGACCAGTACATCCCATTTAAAGAAGTATAAATTAAAAGAAATATTACAGTTATGACACACCTGTATGGCTGGGACTAAGGAAATAATATTAATTCCATTGTCAGTTCTTATGCTCTGCCTATCAGTTATCTGTTTATTTGAATTCAACATGAATAATGGGTTTGCTGAGCACTTACTACTGCAGTGACTGCTGGGTAAGTACTCCTTCCTTGCATGCACCTTGTAGAAAGGCTCACAGCCCAATTTGTGCTACAGAAGAGATACCTGCTCTCGACAAAAGTAGTCCTTCAAACTACTGACCCATGAAATTACATCAAGTGCATTGGCCATTCTGATCTGCTAGTGCTGAAGGTGAAGAACTGGAGGTAAACAACTGTTTTATGGGACAGAGTTCCCACACTTTGGTATGGAAAGTTTGGTGTAATGTCATGCAACAGCTTTTGGGGCAGTACCTTAAAAGAATAAACTCTTGGTTAGGCTCAACTTCCAGTGCCGTTACTTGGGCTTTAGCTCCATTTGTTAGAGCTGAAGCAACTTTACTCATACTCAGCACAAAGTACTTTGTGTATAAATGCATACTAAAAGTGATGCAATTTGCATAATTTTAAAAGTATTTGTTGAAAAGGCAGACTGGCTCCTGCAAGAGTTGTAGAAAAACAGGCAGAACTGGTGCAGCCTGGTCTGTTCTTGAGAATAGCATTACTCCTGAGTTTTAGTTTGAGTTTCAAGGAAAATCTGGGGCTGAAACTATAGAGAGGCATCCAAAGAAGCAGAAAAAAGTATTTTCATCCTACTTTATGGCAGACTGCTAAAGAGCACTAGAGGTCCTGAGCTCTCTGCAAACACCCGTGAATTGCAATGCACTACCTGCCAGAGAATCATGATCTGCAAAACATGTCCGTTTGAGGTCACTTTAAAAAAAAAAAAAAAGAAGGGAAAAAAATCTTTTAAACACCATTTTTCCATGTAGCCTCTGAAAAAAAGTCAAGGCTGAAAATAGTTGATTCAGATACTTGGATATCTATACCAAAGGTTCCCTTTTATCTGAGATGTCCTGGAACACAGAACAAAACAATGTGTGTAAGTTACCTCTATTTCTCACTGAAGACTTCTTATCAACTTATTTATAAATTGCAATGTTAATGAGATGCATGCATAATAATCTACACCTAGTCTTATAATCCCAACCACATTTTGACGAGAAAAGCAAAATAAATTATTTTTTAGGTTAGTCCTCCTCCTTTGTAACTACGACTTTGAACTGATAAATTAGCATGCATATTCTTTTCTCTCAAACCACTTGATAATTTCTTTCACACCTGAGGTACACTATGATCATTAAGAAATATTCTGAAGATGCACAGCTGCACTGGTATAATTTTCATCAATGCCTTTGAAAAGTACTTCCATAATTTATCAAGGTTCTAAAAGACACAGGTTAAGAAAAGTATCATCAGTGGTGTTTCTGACTAGGATAACACAACAGTCTTCTGAAGATGAGAAATATGATGAGATCAACATACCTCACACAGACTGATAAATCATCATTCAGTGTGGGGAAGGGGTCTAGAGTATGACAGACTTTGAAAAATGTTTAACAGATTTTTTGCCTTTATTTTCTTTTCTTCTTTTTTGCCAGCCTTTACACTACACATTTTTGTATCCTCTCTAGAACGATAATTTGGTCTTTCATTAAAAAGAAAGACACACTGAGCAACAGTCAAATACATTTTCAGTGCTTCTTTATGATTTTTATGAGTGTAACCTGTGGAATGGTTCACATTAGCTCTGCATTATTAATGGAGTTGAATTGTCACACTGCTCTTCGTTGTTATGGGTACTAATAACACATGTACACAGCTGTACCAAACTGTTGTTTCTTCAGAGCTCTTCAGCTCAATTTTCTAATTCTCCCTCAAAATGCACGTTTCCAACTTCTGGGACTTGAGCAGCTGCGCTGCTCCATCCGACGCGTGAGCGCGATCCCTCTCCCGAGCGCTGCAGCGGCGGGCGGCCCCCGCGGAGCGCACAGGTCCCACTGCCGCGATGGGTGCCCGCACTGCCGGCTGCAGGAGCGGCAGCGCCAGTCGCGCTCCTGCTTCTCTCCCCGCAGCCGCCGGCGGGGACGGGCGGCACCGCGCCGGGAAGCTCGATGCGCCGGGCCACCCCCGGCGTGGGCGGAATTGCTTTTCCCAGCACCGAGCCGAGCCTGGGCTCACCAACCCGTTCAGCGAACAAGTAAGATGCGGCTGAAGTTTTACTTTGCCGGTGCCGGCTCCCGCCGCAGCCGCCCGTGGGAGCCACAGCGGCAGCATCGACACCATTTTTTGGTTGAAGTTTGGCGGNCCGAGAGCAGCCTGGGGCGCGATTCGCGGGTAGCCGAGTCCCGGACTCACCCGCTCCCCAGCCGCACGGTCAGCAGCAGCAGCAGCAGCCGGGCCCCGCGGCGGCGGATCCAGCTGGGCGCGGGGCCCCCCCATGCATCCATGAGCGCGAAGGCGCTCTCCCTTGCTCGAGTTTTCTCCGGAGAGGCTGGGGAAGAGCGACCCTACCAATCCCACCAACCCCCGGCACACAGCAGGCAGAGGGAGGGGAGGGGAAGGGGAAAAAAAATAAAATAAAACACCCAAACAGGTAGAAACCCACTCTGCAAGGACCGAGCAACTCGCCCAATAGGCTCATCAGGTTGCTTCATAAATTATCCTAAAAACTGCTGGGCGAATCAATCCCTAGCAGAGGTGGAGCCTCCTTTACTAGAAAGGAAACATGCTTGGGAGAAAGGGTGGCATTGATTCGGTATTTGTCTCCAAAGAGGGAAACGAAGTAAGACTTTATTTATATATATATACATATATATATAAATATAAACAGGCAGAATATATAAAACGTTAAATATATGTTTAAACCTACACATATATAATTACATCTTTCCATTTTGAAGCTACTCAGAGGGCAGCTCCAAGAGGCAGCCAGTCTGCCCTGCCAGGCGCAGACCTGCAGCCGGAAGCAGAAGCACCGGGGGATGTGCATGGACACCCGCGGGGACTGCGCGTCTCTGCGCCCGGCACGATCGAGATTTTGGCAAGGGTGGCCCCAGCCGCGGGGAAGGGGGCAACCGCCATCCCCTCGTTCGTCTCCAGGAGAGGGAGCACACCGCTCCAGCCGCAGTCCCTAAAGCCGTGCTGGAGGCGCAAGGGCAGCCGCGGGAATTCCGCGCCCCGAGACGCGAGCGGCGCAGGCTCGGCGGCTGCTGGCGGCTCTGCGCGGCCGCGGAGCGCCCCGGGGTGGGGGGGACGGGCGGGAACTGGAAGATGCGCGGTATGAAATGCGCCAAGGCATGCAAAACGCAATGGTATGGGGATTTTTTCTTCTTTTTTCTTCTTGTCTCCTCTCGGCTGCTCACTCCTCCTGTGTCTCTCAGGAGAGGTAGGCGGGAAAGCAGCCAGACATCCCCCCAGCAACCCCGCACACACACCCTGAACCCGAGGCAGGAAATGCGCCGCGGCGGCGGAGGAGACCAAAGGTTCCGAGCTCGCAGCGTCTGACTGGCCGTGGGGACGGGCGGGCACGTCCCGGCGGGACTAGCGCTTAGATAACGCGTATTTCTTCTCTCGGCTTCAGGCTGTCACCAACCCAAATCCCTGGCCCCGGAGATGCCCTTCCTCGCAGCTCTCTTTAGGGCACTTCTGGAGCAACCTGTGCACCGAGTTCTCGGTGTAAGGAGCAAACCGAGTCATCATCATCCTCCTTCAAGCTGTCACTGCACAGAAATGTAAATAATCCCCCATCCAGTGGTTATTCCGATGAAAAGCAGTGTTTTGTCTACTTTACATATTATCATCTGGTTATCATTTTATATATACAGCTTACAGCTGCTTTAATGGTTAAAGAAACTCACCATGCTCCAGTGAGCTGCAGTACCTTAAGTGAAAATTCAATGACTTGAAAATTAATAGCCAGTCCTTGGGGTACTGGCAGACGGTAAAGGCACATATTATTGCATGACCTGAGGTCTCTTTACTGGTGGATTAACACAGGAGGCAGTATCGTAGCATGATGGCAAAGGCATGAGCTCAGAGGAGAGCATATGCATTTATACAAAGTGCAGAAGCGGCTCCTCTGCTGCAGCTGGTGGCACTAGCTCCAAGAAGCAGGTTTGCTGTCCCCCTCAACAAGACAATGAGCACAGCCCACCCCCAAGTCCCTTTTTCTCTGGGAAGTCCTTTTGCCCTGAAAATGGCCATGGTCCTTAGGTTTACTATAAACTGATCTGTCAAATTGACTGCATTTTGCCAAATATGCAATGAATGCTTATGCCTTTTGTTGTGGTTTTAATAGTGGGGAGGAGGCCATAAAGATGGCTCCAGTGAGAAGCTTCTGGGATTCTTCACCATTTCCAGCAGAGCCAGTCTCGGATGGCTCCGGAAATGATGGACATGCCACTGGCCATGTTTGGGCCAATTAGAAAGGTTGGTTACACCTCTGTGATGACATATTTAAGGAAAAATCAAAACAAAGTGTGCACACAGCTGCTTGTAGTTAGAAAAGGAGGAGGATGTGAGAACATGTGAGGGAAAACAACACG
>VYZT01059475.1:0-15076 GCA_013400735.1 Pomatostomus ruficeps | reverse complement strand
GATTTAGATTGGATATTAGGAAACCTTTCTTTACACATAGGGTTGTCAAATATTGGCACAGGCTGCCCAGGGAAGTGGTGGAATCGCCATCCTTGGTGATTCCACCACTCCCTTCCCTTTGGTCACTGTCTTGGTTCAAGAAATGTGTCAATGTGGTCCCTGGGGACATGGTTTAGTGGTGAACCTGGCAGTGTTAGGTTAACGATTGAACTTTATGACCTTGAAGGTATTTTCCAACCCTAAAGATTCTCTGACTGACAATTATGAAGTCCTGTAAGAAGCACGTAGCATGCTTAAAAATCCCACGAGATTCAGCATCATAATTTCTGGGAAGAACTTTTTCAGATTCTACTGTCATCAACAATAAAAGCCTTGTACTTTCATTAAGGTCTATGACTGTCTCGTGTGCAAATTATTACAAAAAACTTACTTAAAATTACATCTTCTTTGTAACGAGCATTATCTTCTAATGGAAGAAAAAACCCCATATCTATGAATCAGTGCGAAACTCCCTTCAAAACAGTTCAATTCTTTTCAAACTAGACATCACTTAAATAATTAAATGCAAAAGTATATTGGAAGACTGATGAAATGACAGATTTTCCCATAATTAGGAAGAAGTCCTTACTTGGTCAGTGTCGGAACTAAAATTCCAAAGGATACACTACAGCAGAAATAACAGTGTACAGAAATCTTTGGCAAAAACCAGAAATTTGACCTTAGCAGGCAACAAACAGAACCCCAGCAGTCACTTATCTCAGTAGGGAGGAGTTGCTGGACAGACAGCATATGTGGTTGATTGTGGCGGTGGCCCAGCCTGAGGCTGTGATGCCATCTGCCCTGCCTTGCCAATCAGCCCCTCATAGATTCTCCACGTGGATCAATGAAGATAGTAATTGGGTAGATTATTCCCAAGATGGAGACTCTGAGGGGGAAAGGGAAGGCAAGGCCGGAGATTTTCCCGCCATCAGTTAACTGTCACTCCAAGTTTCATCTCCTCCCCCGTTCCCTCAGGGATGTTGAATATTCATGAGTTGCCAGAGAGTTCTGTTACCCTGTTGTTATGGTTGGTCAAGTTTAATGTATGTCTCCTCTTTATGTAAACATTGGATATTGGACGTCACCCCATATTCCCCCATTGGTCCGTTTGAAAATGTACCTCCCCTCGACCCGCCCCCTTTCCCTCCCTTAAAATCCTCTGCACAGTGTATTCTGGGCTCTTGATAGCCTGGCTCCCTTCCTGTTACAGTCTCCTGTATCCCCTTTGCGGGGCAGGGAATAAAATGTAGGATTGCTGCCAAGAGTCCCTCTGTTGCCTGCACCTGCCCTTCTGTGCGCTGCAGTACATCAACAGGCTGCCAGTTCTCCAGGCTGTTAGGCTGACGGCTTGTGCAGAGGGGGCAGACTGGGAGCAGCCTAGGCAGGCTCAGACCCTGCAGAGAGGCTAGCTCAGGTCCAGCCGAGCACAGAGCCAAGCGCTGGACGTCACCTGCTGACCAGCCGGGCAGTCAAGCAGCTAAGCGACAGTTGATCTAATGTCTAAACAAGAATATGATTAAAGAAATAGTCAAAATATCTTTCACTGCAGTTTCGCCAGAAGTGCATCACATTTACAAAGAAGAAAATCAAATCTCAGTAATAGTCTCCCCATTTCTACAAAAAGAGCATAATAATCACTAAAAACAGATCCAAATGTCAATAAGTAGATCAAATAGTTCCCTGAGTAATGAAATCTAGGTTCACCCTTACCTGCAGATGAGTGTGCCATACGTGCTTACAACCAAACCACAACTCAGGGGAATTTCCTTTCCTCACTCCATGAGCAACTCAACTTATTTCAGAAACATCAGGTTAGATAACTAGATGGCCCTTCCTGCTCTCTTATTCTCTCATTCCTTATTCTGTATGTTCTTGGTTCTACAAGTAAATACCTAGGGCTTTTTCGAGCCCTTTGTCATGGGTTTCAAACACACACCCTAGGTACACAGGATTTACCCTCTCTGCATCACTAGCCATTGCATTCCTGAATCACAGAAACTCTCTTTCATATCCAAAAGCGTCTTTGGAGATATATTGCAAGCTACTTGAGTTACTTACCTCCTCGCTGTGAGCCAATATTTTGGGGTTTTTTTTTCCTATTAAAAATCTTCCAGATCCTAGAAATTAAGCCAATGAACTCAAACAAATATGACTGTGATGTTTGTATTAATAAATTTATCTTTGTAGCTCTTAGCTAAGCAGATATATCATACCCATTATTCCCAGAACCGTTTAATATTAATGGATATTAAATGGATTATTAAAAAACCCCCACAGAAAATATTACCTCAGGTATTTAAACAAATGAAGACGGTGGCCTCCACTCCAAATATCAACATTAGAATTTTGCATCATTAGGGGTTATAAAAGAAAACCAGTTCTGATTGGAACACCTATTTTAATGATGCTCATTGTATATAATAAATTGAAGCACTGTACATGTCACCTGAAAGAATATAAAATTCAATTTTTGCACCATCTGGAATGCACTCCTGATTAAGTCGTTCAGCAATGTGATTGTATCACCTAAATAAACTAATCAACACAGAATGACAGATTTTGCAGTTTCAGTGGCATTTATCTGTGTCTTATTTATTCCACATATTTTTTTCCCCAGGATGACCTTATGCTTAAATAGTGCCACAGAGCTAGTGCATTTTAATTCTCCTTTCAAGAGTAAGCTTATTTTTCATTAGACCTTACACAATGCGACACCTTTACACAGTAGAGTAAAACAGACTGAAAAACAAGTTAGTTTTGGAACATGAAATCTGGAACATCAAAGTTTCTTCAGCTAAACAACCACAAAGTCTCCTCAGCTACAATAGATTCATGCATTTCTGCTCTTCAATTTCTTCTTTTCCTTTACTTTTTTTTTTTTAAGAGAGCACATATTAAGTCATCTTTTGTAAGTCACCTTTTTTGTCTGAGAAATTTAAATTGCAAATAAAAAGAAAATGCTATTTTCCATAGCTACATCATTATGAATTCACAGTTCATAGCTAATTCTTCTCTAATTTTTCATGGAAACAGTCATTGTATTCTATACAGGAACTACCACACAGTTTCTGCTCCTGCACGTACTGATGGCAGCCTAACCCAACATCAAAAAATACTGTTTGCAAATACCATTGAAAGGCACCCCAACAACATGTTAGTCTATGATTAACGGTACCTAACACCAGCCAAAGCCTGAGCTATTATTCTGAAGTGCTGAAATGTTGCTTCTGTTCAATATTACACTGCATAACTTCACAGTAAATTCGTTTCCAGGTTTATTGCCAAAGTAATTAAAAATTCAAAAGGTTGCTGTTTGAGCAGAATATTATGGAAAAATATTAAATACAATTGAACCTGGAGATTATTTCTTTTTAAAGTGAGAGAGCAGCAGGATGAGAGGAGCAACTTGAATAAGGAAGGTCATATTAGAAGTTCATATTTTAGCAAATACATTTCAGTGGAACCTCTACTGTAGGAAAGGGCACAAGAAAAACTAAAATGAGACAACTGGTTCTAAAAACTTTTTTTTTTAAACCAAAAACTCTTACTTCTGAGAGCTAGTTCAAGGAAAGAGTGAATGCCAAAGGAGTTAAATCGATTATATGATGCAAGCATTAAAACTTGTATTTGATCTGTTTTTCTTTGCTTTTACATTAGCTTAACTCTATTTACTAAAGTACTGTTTAATTAGCATTCCTCCTTTTCTCATGTCAGAGAAGATTCTGAAACATTACTTAGAAATCAACAATGTTTTAAACCCTTTCGGAATAATAAGGAAGAGGAAGGAGGAGAAGGTGAGAGGGTCCAAGCCTCAAAGAAACAAACCAAACATTTTCATCAGGTTTAATTCCTGCAAGTTGAATTTTACTACTGCATACACTCGGAAGAGATTATATTTAATTACTGCGATAAAATTAGTAATTTGTAATGTATCGAAATTGCAGAATGCCTACAGCTACATCCAGTGCTTCAGCGTGATCTGTCAATGTGCTCACCTCTGTGGGTAGCAGCTGATGGCATCAGCTGGAGCAAAGGAAGATCCAGTAGTGAGGAGAATTTGAAGCTAAGGGGTGTGTAGTCTCCCAAGAGACATGGTGATCAAAAGGAAGCAATGATGAATAAGAGGTGTGTGGGAAGAAATTCTCAGCTGAGCTTTACATGAATGTAAACACCATGTACAGCAGCAAAGATATACACCACTATCACTCTTGCTTTGCTCTCAGGGAAGGCAATGATCTGTGTTCAACTGAAAATTCATCAATAGAACAGACAGCACATGAGTTTTATCTGTAACAGAGGTCTAATCTCTACCAAGAATGAGCAGCAATGACAGGTTGTCTCCCTCTTGTTGTCACACAGCCGAACACCGAAATCCCACCTGCTCACATCCACAAATGCTGCGATGCTGCTGGCAGGGGCACCAGGCTCCCCCCCGCATTTTCAGAGGCTTGCCGAGCTGCTTCAGGTGCGCAAGGGCTGGCGAAGGTCCTGTAGGGGTTCACCTAACCCACTGGTGGTCCAGGCGCGTCGAGGAAGGAGAGACGAGGCAGAGGGGCTTTCCAGATGGTTTATTTGGGCACTGGGGTCATGCCAGAGAAGCATTGGCAGGCGCCTTACAGTTACATATATACCAACACGAGGGGGCGGGGGAGGGTACAAAGCATCCTATGGTGTAGAAGTGCTGGGTTTGAATTTGGCGGGCTTGCAACTGATTGGAGAATACAGAGCCTTCCCCAGGGAAAAACCAAATACCGGGGGGAAAGGGAGGAGACGGCAGAGCCTGGCCATGGGAAAACCGAAACCTGGCCAATAGCACACCACAACATCCAACCTGCTGTCAGCCTCCCAGGAGACTTCACTAGGGTCCCCAATTTCCTGTACCCCTACACACCTTCTGGGGAGAAAAGCCAGACACACTTCCAGCTCCCCACCTGGAATGACAGTCATGAGGAAATGTTTAAGACTCTTAATTAAGATGAGGTTCTGAGTCTTCAACTTGTATTAATTTTTTTAATTTAAACACTCCTACCCTAAAACATCGATGGGCACTCACTTGGGTTTTTATCTTGACAGATTCTATAGATCAAACATAGTGGAGTAGAAGAGTTGTTCCATTAGTAAGGCTTCGTAACAGCCTTAGATCCTCTTCAGTGTCATTATTAAAACACTTCTCCTGACCTCCAACCAAATCTTCTTTGCCACATGTCAGCAAATTATTTCTTGCACTTCTTCCCAGTGGATATGAAAAACTCTTTCTCCACACAGAAGTCACTTACATGTGAGTAGATATACAACGACCTACCCTGCTTAGACTAAAGAAGTCCTTTATCCTCCATCTATTGATTTTCCATACAGGTTTTATGGATGCTGCCAACCTTGTCCCTGAGCTTTTTGGAGTGGGCAATTCTATGGAGCTAATTATGATGCTAATCAAACCAAAATAATGATCCCTGTTTTCTCACTCACATCAGCACAAGTTAGAATGAGAATCACTTTTTCTTTCATATTGTTAATCTAAATTCAACCAATGCTCTCCTTTCACATTAAAAAAAAAAAAAAGACACAAGCCTGAGCATACACCATAACATCTCTATTAATACAAATTAGCATTGCTTCTGAGCATAATATAGTCCATTTGAGATCATTAGNCTCCTTTCACATTAAAAAAAAAAAAAAGACACAAGCCTGAGCATACACCATAACATCTCTATTAATACAAATTAGCATTGCTTCTGAGCATAATATAGTCCATTTGAGATCATTAGATATAATTGCACAACAATTAAGGATTGACTGACGTGCACCAGATGGAATAAATTGGATTTCACAAGTAGCCAGTATAAAGTCCACATAATTAACCCTCATTCTGATATACAACATTTTGTTTGGAAAAGAGTCCTAGGTTTCCAGTCTCTCAGCATTTTAATAAGTAAATTATTAGTTCATTTGTCCTCAGATGGAAGAAATCATTAATTTTATCAGATAATTCTATCCTCCAACTACAGATGCGTATAATAACTTAGCCTATAGTTCTGTCTCCAGCTTAATAAAGCTGGGTGGAAGCCCTACAAACTTTGAAGATCCATTGCCCAAAGTAAATATTACTAGGAAAAAATCCATGAAAAAATATTGTTTTATTAAATTACATAAGCAAAATTTCCTTCAGCTTCAGGGAAAAGGCTAGTGGTGTCACAGGCACATTAGAGAGCTCATATTCACTCAATATGGTAAACGAAGGACAAGACAATAAACATAAGCTGTTTAGAAGCCGTTTCCTACAGAATATATGAGTGTGTGTCAGGCAAATCCTTGGCCAAAAAAATTAGAAGAGTCAGTTGACACAGAGCTCAATTTTGAGAGCAAAACTTAAATCCAGAATGAGGCACATATCATGCCAAAGAAGCATGCCATGGAAAAGCCATGCAGAACAAGCAGAAATATCCTAGAAAAAGAAAAGAGCTCATCAATGTTGCCCAACTGCTTAGGTAAGGTATATGAAACAACAGGAAAAGTGTACACAGTACCACAATGCTGCTATACATTTACTGAATAAAGGTTTTAACACATGGAAAGAAATGCCAGCAACTCACAATAACACATGCAGTAGAAAAATGGTCTATCAAAACAAAAAAAGTTGGAATAGGAAACGACAAATACAAATGAACACAGCTATTTTCATACTGGATCTGAAATACTGGAGGGATGGAAACAACAGAATTATTAATTGTACACTGTAAACAGGAGAACATAACACCATGAGTTGCTGGGTATGGAGTGCTGATTTATACACATTAGAAATTATGTGGTCCTTGTTTAAGAATATACAAAACTTCAGAAAACCAGTTTGTGTTCATGTGTATATGCTTTAAATTGCCTATACTCTGGAACGTGACAATTAGAACTTATTTTCATTTCGAGACACAGAATAAGATCAAAACAACTAATGAGCTCATCTATGAATGTAGCAATCTGTCATCCTGCAGTGGAGAATTAAAAGGTCGTGTTATAATGACAGCTTTGTTTCTCTCATATGGAATGGTTAACACTAAAAATTATGTTTTCAATTTCAGAAAAGTAGTAAATAAAAAAAGACAGGCAAATTTCATTTATTTCATATGGGCAGTTTCATCGCTGCTAAAGTCAGGAAAGACGTTAATACAAATAAAAAAGGTGTATATAGGTATATTTATTCTATTTTTAGTCAAATACCATTTCTTTAGCACTGAAAAAAAATTAACATTTTATTTGTGCATCTGTAACATAAGTGAAAAAGGATCTTGACCTATATGTTGTTTATAAGTCAGTTAAAGAGGAAACCATTGCTCATTAGATTTCTACTGACAACAGCTGGCTGTGGGAGAGCTGTGTTTATTTCCCTTTCGCACCCAAGATGACTTGAATCCATATCATCTTTTTCCCAGGAGATTGCCTTAATCACCAGAGTGTAGCTATTGGAGGAGGGTGCTTCAACAGACAGCCCTTCTGTGAGGCCTTCTCTCCCATTATGCAATAAAATAATCTGATATTAACTGGAGCAGGGAGTGAGAACCAAGTGAATTCCTTCATGATAAGCTTACAGCCATATACATACAGTCCTTCAGTTTCCAGCTTCCTCCCCTCCACCAGCTTCCTCCTCTCAGGTCGATCAGTTTGGCCCTTCAGATTATTAAAACCAAACTTTGGTGGGAATTTGGGTATTTAGATATGCATAAAATGGCTTTTTTTTTTCAAATTGTTTGAAAGCAATAAATGTTTTTTTCAACTAAAAATATACTTTTCAAGTCACTCTGATGAAGAGACATCATTCTTTTTCTTGAAAGAATGGAAAGGATCAAGTCACATACATCATATTTGACACTGGGAGTCTTGGTTTCATCATTCCTTATCAAGAAAAGTTAAAGTTCTGGGTGTACTGAATCCATAAACTTTAAACTAAATACAAAATTGTTCCTTAAAAAAAAATTAGTTTATCAAGAAAATTGTAATTGAAGATAATTGAAGGGAAATGTTTCAAGCTTTCGCAGTAAACAGGCCGAAGTTACCTATGTCCTTCTTATCCTCCTTCAAATTTTTCATTAACTGCAATGGAACTTTCTGGCAGAATTCAAACAGTGAATATTCAAAGGAGATCTTCTCCCCATTTCAGGAGTAAGATCTGAGCAGAATTTCAGTGGTGGAGGGTTTCTATTGTGACATTTGAATAGTCTATCTGCATTGTATGCATACTCCATGAGCAGATATTGAATTAAAATTACCATTTATTATTGTATCAAGTTATATTTTCTGAAGCATTCATGATTGAAGACCTAATAAACTCATGGGACTTCAACCAAGAACTAACTCATTCTGGTCAGAGCAAATACAAACAAAATAGTGCATAAAAACAACCAACAGAAATCAGTCACCTGCCAGACAGCATTACAATTTTTCCTGATAGTATGTCAATAGAAGTTTAAAATTGTAATCAATCTGTATTCATTTCAGAAACACAGCTTCTTTTTCTTTTTTAATGGAAAAATAGAACAATAGGAAGAAAAAAAGTCATTATTGCCTGCCAAAATTTCAATGCTGAATAAACAGCCATACTTGGAAAGCTTATTATGGCGTTTGATTTCCCAGCCACACTAATGTATTCTCATAACAGCACTTTTCTATCATGCCTGACAACACAGGAACATATTAATGGAAGAAATGATCAATTTTTTAAACTAACATCTTGAGTGGGTCTCAGTTAAAGTTGATGTGACATACTAACTGAATTGTAAATACCCAGGATTTTATGCACATGGGGCAAAAAGACCTGTCTCCCGATGGACTTGTCAACTCTAGCATAATTTCAGAAATACCATTAAATGGACCCAAAATACCATAACAAACTGAAAAAATTGCTTAGTTCTATCATCTATCAAATTGGTCTCAATACCCATATCCTCAACATAATTTATACAAGAGCAGTTAACTTCCATGGAAATAATTTTGTTGAGAAACTACTTTTCAAATGTAACTATAAACCACAAGATAAAAACTCCACAAAAATGGTGAGATTAACTTAAGTATACACTAATAAAAGGGAATTTTCATGACTGCCAAGTAATATTTTTGCTACTATTTCTCTACATTGTGATTTGTCATACTTGTCATATTAAATAAGAAGAGCAAAAAGGGAAACACAGAAGTGAAACTGGAAGATGAAGGATTTCAATTCAGACCTGCTGATTTATAAACCTCTTACACAGAGAATATGATCAGAATCCCTTGCAAACAAATTCAAGGGTCAGACTAAAAGCTTTGCTTCACTTGTAGGTCCTTAGATAAAAACACTAGTTATGCATAAAATATAATAGTCACTAACAAAAACAGCCATGACCCAACTAAATGAAAGAATACAACCTCATTGTATCATGAGAATGAACAATTATTTGGCCATTCACCATTTCTGTGTTGACCTTCTGTTCATCTAATAGATTTTTAAGTCAGAACATACCATTAGGATCATTTATTTTGATCCTCTATGAAGTGCACTAATTTCTTCATCAAGCCTGTGACTTCTCATGAGCTACATGATATTTGAAGGAAAAATGAACTTGCAACTTTTCATTATGAAATTTTATCACCAAAGGAACCTATCACTAAAAGCTTTAATTTTAATGGAATTTCTACCTAGTATATGAAATTTTATTTCTTATTAAATTGGTTTCACCAGTTTTCTGTTTGTTGTCAGCCAAAAGCTAGGAGCTTTAATGCTAGCAAGTACATAGTTCATAAATGTTCCACTCTGAACTGAGTACACAATTCACAGAATCACAGAATGGGTCGGGTTGGAAGGGTCCATAATGGGTCATCTGGTCTGACCCCCCTGCTCAAGCAGTGTCTTCCCAGAGCACACGGCACAGGACCGCATTCTCTAAAAGCATTGCATTAATTAAAAGTGATGCAGTTCCTATCACTAAGTCTACAGTCAGTAACAGAACATTTATTCTATTAATAATGCTGGGATCAGCATGTGCCATGGGCATAACTGTGCCTGGAATCATTTCAGTATGATTGTGGTAAACAAAGTTCTGTATCATCTGTGTCCAGCTGGAGGATACAAACCAGCAGGTGTTGCATGGAACTCCCAGCAGATACAATGCTAAACATAACCTGTGCTAACATAAGTGCTACCTTGAACAAGCATACATGTCTCTCGATAATTCCAGCAAACATTTCTGCTCTAATCAGAGGACTGAATAAAGGGTTGGTGACCTGACCTAGACCATCGAGTGTCATGTAAGGGGAAGTTTTACTCAGATGTGACAAAAGTCATCCTTTGCCATTTGTTCTTTTTTATAAAGAATTAACATTCTTACTGTGAGACCAATTTGAAGTTATTACATTAACCTTCTCAGTAATTTTCTTTAGCTGCTTTCAAAGCAGTCTTGGAAATTCACACTTTTTATACACACTTGAAAATTCAACCAAAATGACACTCCCTGCTTTTCAACAATCAAAAAGGACCTCAAATTTACAACTGAATACCTTCCCACCTCTCAGCTTGGGATGGTACTTCAGAAGGCTACTGAAATTCAGATTCATTCATTTATGTACTTCAAACCCATGGCTATTTACCAGCAAGGAGGAGTTCAAACATTACAGTTCTTGTTGGAGAGAAACCCCAAAGATAAAATTGTATTTTCAAACAACCACATTTTTCCTCTGTGGTTCCAGTCTTCTAAAATCTGAAAGTCCTGCTGTTAAAAGAACCTCCCATAAACCTGAAGAAGGAAAAGTGACCTACCTTAGAAAGTCCGCCTACTTCCAAGTAGAAGCAGATAATGAAAACATTCCAGGTGACCCACAGGGCAGTCCACACCGTGTACTAAACACAAAGCCGGATGAGAGCAAAAAAGAGAGAAAAATAAAATGTGAAGATGAAAGGACTCCATACTGAGCAGATCAGTAATAGAAAACTGATATCAATAAACATTGTTCTTCTGGGAGCAGCCAGACACAGAGAGTTCAGAAAAGAAGCTCCCTCTGCAGAAGTCCCCTAAGAACCACTGGAAATTACAAATCCAATATTCATTGCTGTACTAAATAAATACCAATAAAAAAAATGTATTCTTTACAGTTTTACACTATCCTACTGATACCAATTAAGTCCAAAATGCTGACTTAAGCACTGGTTTTGGGACAACTCTGAGTCATTTTTAAATTGTAATTTAGCTCTGTTAAAGGAAGTTTCAGATAAGCACAATACCTAAAATAAGTAAATATTATTGAAATAACATTTAAATATTATGAAGAATAAAACCCCACCACCAAACAAAACAGATCTACTAATCTGGTAATCTAGATTTCTTTTCTTTTTAAAAAATAGGTAAAGAGTAAATCTGATCTCTTGAGAGTCTTTCACACTAAACCGTACTTTAATTACATTAATATTAGCTCACTACTTCTCCAAGCCTTTTGCCATGAATCTGATCCTACAAAGCACACTTAACAGTTGAACACATCCATATCTTTTCTGGGTTCTCCAGCATTGTACTGAACTCATACACCACCCACAGTATGAATGGGACATAAATTTGTCTTCTTTAAATCATCCTTTGCATTTTAACTGTCAGCACAACAGACTGGCACCATTTCTGTACAGGTGCACTGTTTGCTGACATACAGCTGTACACTGCTCCCAATGAACTATCCAGGCACTCCACCTCAGGAGCATTTCATCCTGATGGGCCAAACATCCATGCAGCCATGCTGGAGCTACATCCACCAGAACAAAGGCACAGCCACTTTACACACTTAAAACCTTCACAGTGGAGAACTGCTGCTAGGAGCTTTTGCCAGTCCAGTTAGCTGTGGCCAGGTGAAGGTTAGCATCTATTGTTTTGCTTCAATATCATCATTAAAGCTCCACATACTAATCGATAATGCATTGCACAGGTGCCATTAGTTTGCCTTTTGTGGGCAGTTTTGGGTTATGTTCCCCTCTTTGTTCTTCTCCCTGTCATGTATAATGAAAGGTTCAGGTAAGGAGAGTTGAATTTTTCCCCACCTTGATTACTCCCCCATGCATAGGGCCATTTCTGTACATCAAAAAGGCCAACTGCTTTAATATAATTTCTTCTGAGGTATGTAGGCAGTTGGGCAATTGCTGTGGCCCAAGAAGTAGGTCATTAATTAACAAAACAAGAGTAACACTCCTGGGCCGTTTCCTCTGTCTTACAGAGAAAGGCAGTGTGGCAACTGAAGGCTTGGTTATTGTAAAACAGACAAAGCTGTTGTGGTCTGTGAGCAATATGAGGTCTGTACTATTCATATGACAAACTTAGAGTATATCACATTTTACTACATTTGTTGACTTTGTAGTAACTCATCATCAACTACAGATTTTCTAACATTTATATTCAGAACATTACGTGCAGAGTGTTCAAAATTAATGAACAACTCATACAATCCCAGTTTCATGTACAAAGCAGAATTGAGACTATTTGGGAGAATTCTCCTTTTTAAGAAAGAATTTTTTTATCTCTCTGTGAACTAAATCTGTCACTACAACAAAAGGAATTCTATTTGATCTGCCAGGCTGAGCCAAATCTGTTAATGTCCCCATTCTGTCCCATGGGCACCAATGACAACTCTGTACTGTGCAGGCAAAAACTGAACCTGTTTTCCCAAGCCAGGCTGTGCTGTTTTACACAGTTAGGAACAGTTCAGTTCCTGATCCACTATGAGGATTACTGAAAGAGAGGTGCAGGTGCAAAGCAGGTGTGCACCTTGAAACCCAGCTGCTGTATATGGAGAGGCTCTTCCTACACTCTCACTGAGCTGCAGAAATCTAAATTTGAGCTCCATTTGCTTTGTAAACATAACAATTACATTATATTCAGTAATTAGTACTATATAATTCTTTTAAGTAGGAAAGTTATTGTTTTCTTGGATATGCAAGGAGCAAATTTTTTCATTGCATAGTTTCATAGGTACTTAAAGAAAGGTTGTAAGACAGCAAAGGCAAGAAAGCAAAATTAGGAAATGTCAGAATTTGGGCTGTGTATGCCAACTTAATTTTTCGATTTTGTGACTGTGCAATACAATGCAAACATTAATTAAATCATCACAGATATATTTTTATTTTAAAAGATCTTACCTCCCCTAACACATTTTATGAACAGCTAGCTCAAGACTTCTTTTCTCTTTGTCACTCACCCTGCTCTGAGGACAGAATATTAATTTTCTCATGAGGTTTACTAAGATGCTCATCGCTGTAATGTGTGAGAGCTGCACAAACATTAACTAATTCATTTTATGTTATAAGGGAATGATACAGCTCTCAGAATGCAAATGATGTTCTGATACATGAAGAGATTACATTCAGAAGTATTCATACATTATAAACATCCATCTTGAGGTCCTTAAGAGTTCATTTTTCAGAATGCTTTAGGTTATACAGTACTTCATAAACTCAGTGTTCAGCTCCCCGTGGTTGAGCATGCAGCACTTGTGCAAATGAGACCACAAGGTCTCAAGACAAGAACCCAGAACACAAGGGAAAACAAAGTGTGTGACAAGTTTGGTTAAAGTGACTCACTTTGTATCAAAAAAGGTTTCAGTGGTTGAGAGTAGAGATAAAACTCAGCTTCCAAGCCTTCACAGCAAAAGAAATCCTTTCTTTCTTGTGGCATGTGCCTTACTCTTCCCATTGTCTTCTGTTTTCTGAAAGTCAAGTTTCTATTCTACATCTGTGATCACCAGAAAACCCCCAAATGACTGTCCTTTCTACTGAAACTAAAGCAACAACATAAGAATCAGTAGGTATCTATCTAGTTCAAATCTGCAAATATATAAAGGGGTCATAGTAAATCTTCACAGGAGGTCTTTAATAACAACTTGTCTAAATTTTTGAGTGTTTCTTTCTGAAAAATTTGTAATACCTTCTGACCTTATATGCATTGTGTAAATTTATATGTATATACCTTCTAGGTTAAAAGGAATCTTCCATTATGTGGCATCACACTAACACGTGCTTGAGTCATTAAGAAAGCTGTAACTTTTAGATCCATGATGCAGACCTTCTTTTTGCCAGCAGAGCAACAGCCGAGATTGCCATTCTCTGTGTGAAGGGACAGGTCATGCCTGCTGGCAATTTTCTCTCATGTAGGAATGGTAAAGGTCTGAGGCATCAGGTCCACACTGACCCTCAGGTTTCGCGTCCCTCTTAAGGCACCTGACCTGTTTCATGATCTGACCTGCCATTCAGCCTCTCCCACTCTATGTCCTGAACACTATCCTGTCCATCCTGCTGTGTCTGCTCACTCTTACTTCCCCACACCCAGCAATTCCTGCCTAGTTCTTTGGCCAGCCACATTCAGTCCACCCCAGCTCACCTGGCCTCATACTCAGTGTCACAACTCTCACCATATCTGGCATGAAGAAGGAATTTTCCATACAGGTTGAATCAGTAAGAAGAGTTGGTACTTTCATTTTATACCCCATATGATGCACCACTTAAAAATCTCCTAGACATTTTTGTAACCGATCCCTTCTAGCTGAAGGACCTAGGACCAGATCATAATCTTTGCTTATTTCTCCCCAAGATTATATCTTTTTTTGCTTTTGATCTTTTGCATACTATTGTATACTATGTGGTGTGAGGAAGTATTTGAAGTCTTACAAAAAATGTGGAGGGGTTACTTGTGGCAGTGGGCTAGGGGGAAACCCCTAGCTGCCATGTTCTAACCCTGTCAATCATAGACTCAGTTCCACCTCTGTTATTTTAATATTCATCATATGGTTTTACTATTCAACAGTTGCCAGAAAGTTCTATGGTTCTGTAACGTTCATAGGTTGATGCAAATATGTTCCGCCCTTGCCCAAGACTCATTGGAAAGCTGTCACCCCATGTCAATTTGTGATTTGTTAAGAACCTTGGACCCACCTTATCACCACTCCCTTCCCCTTTCCTATAAAAGTCTCTGTAATGACCCTGTCGAGGTCCCTCTGGTAGCACATACCCTGAAGAAAAGAACATGATTAAAGTCTGGGTAAAGCTACA
>VYZT01059474.1:0-16102 GCA_013400735.1 Pomatostomus ruficeps | reverse complement strand
GGTGCACATGAACAAGGGACTGGAGAAGGCTGGGACAGCTGAGCCAACTGACCAAAGGGATATTCCATACCATATGGTGTCATGCTTAGCATATGTGTCAGGGGAAGAAGGAAGGGAGGGGACACACTCAGAGTGATGATGTTTGTCTTCCCAAGTCATGCTAACATGGTATGGTGCCCTGCATTCCTGAAGATGGCTGAACATGTGTCTACTGAACACCATGGGAAATGGTGAATTATTTCCTTGCTTTGCTTTGCTTGTGCATGAAGGTATTAGTTTGCCTATTAAACTGTCTTTATCTCAACCCACAAGACTTTTCTTATTCCCTCCCCCATCCCACAGAGGGAGAGTGAATGAGAGGCTGTGTGGGGCTTAGCTGCCTGCTGGTGTTAAACTATGACAATGGCTTATGAGATTCAGAGGTTTCTAGATGAGTTACAAAGGAGACTGGGACACAAAGATTCTATCTGAAGCACATACACTATTCAAGTTTTCTTTAGTCTGCATCTGTATTTTCTAAATCAGAGTGAGAAACACTCTGTAACTGTAAGGGGCAGAAATCAAATCTGATTTGAATCATATCTCTTTCTGCACAGACTATACACTCTAAGGGGTGATTCACCATTTTTTTTTTGTATCAACCAGACCAATTTTCTAAGAAAGGTGGCTGCTATTGTCCTGTTCTCTATCACTTTCCCTGAGATGTTCTGTATCTCACTGATATTTAATGAATCCCAAAGCATCCTCCCCAAAAGAGAAAAAATTGGGAATTTTGAATCTTTTTCTTTTGGAAAAGAAGTTTCCTTGTTCAAACAGCAAGTGAACTTAGAGGCAGCAATGGTGGGTTTTTATCAATTTATTCTAACAATTACTTTTCTCAAGGGAAATGACTTCTAGTCCAGAAGGTGAATACTGTAGGTAAGCAATGGAGGTATTAAGAAATTATTTATTATCTTCTTAAATTCTTATTTCTCAACAGCCACATGTTTAGCTATTAAACCTTTGTAAGCATTGAGCTACTGTGTATGAGGAGGTGGAAAGAAACCAGTAGATATTAGCTGTCAGTGAGAAGAAAGAGTATAGTAACATAGGAAAAAACCTTGATCTTTCGTGACCAAATGATTCAGTCATCTGAAATATTAATCTAAGTGTAATGGTAACTTTTCATCATAGTTTTATTTTATTGCAATCTCTTTTCTAAGACTATATTTTTGAGTTTAGTGATATACTTGTTGCTTATAATTTTCATAAAATGCAAAAATGGGCACAGGAACCACTTATTTCTTGATTTACTCCATAGGCCACTAACCCAGTAATTAAGATAGTCAAGCCAAGGTATTTTTAAAGGCACTTCACTCTGTTTAGAGTACCATCTGCCTTCTTCAAGGACTCTATTTCAAAGAAAGTCCTAAGTATGAGACTTCTGTTGCAGATGGTAACCACAGGTATTTCCTCCTTCTTTGATTTTGAGCAATAACTCTTCTTCTACCTGTCCCTTCCCAATAATTGCTTCCAAACTCTTCTCAAACACAACCTCTGAAAATGAGAATGTTTCCTTTCTAAAGCTTCACTGCCAAAAATGTGGTAATTACCAGTATGTGTAAGAGTAGATCACTTTTTTTCTCAACTAGATGGATGTGAAAAACTTAGTAGCTAAAAGTTCTGTAGTGCCTAAATTATCAATAAAGTGTTATGAAATTATTTAATTTTGCTAGGAAAATAGATCAACATTTCTAGAAGTACTTCTGATACTGTAAAACTAGGAATAGGTGATTGGACACAAATACAAAATTACTCCAGTTAACTGCTTCATATTCCATTACAACACATGGAAAACATTAGTTTACGCACTTATGCTAGTTATACATTTTCACAAATTGCAACATTCAATGACAGAAACCAATAAATAATGAGAAGTAATAGAAAAGTGTAAATAGTAAAACATTTTTGCACTGCCAGAAATAAGTGAGGACTGAAATACAGTAAATTCGTATAGTATTATTACTGGGGAAAACATGCAAGTCTGTGTAGCGGCCAGTGCACCCTCCGCTGCCAGAGCAATGGAGAGTGCACTGGTGAAACAAGCATTATTTTGACCACTGCTCCCCTGCTTAAGGCAAGTAAAAGACCTCCTCCCAAGATTCCTTGCTTCAGTAATTTGATTATGTAAATCTCTGTACCCCAGTTGGCCCATCGGCCTCTCTGCCTCTGTTGTCGGTTTGTTGTCAATCACTCCCCAGTTACACCCCCATTCTAGAATGTTCCTCTCTCGTCGATGCCCCATTGGTCCTCTCTCCCTAACCACTCCCTTGGTCCTTCCCTATTGGTCCCTGCACCCTGGCCCCTCCTATGAGCTGCCCCTGAGCCCTCAGCCCATTGGTCCCTGTTGCTCTGCCTGCCCCTCTCTGGTCCCATATAAAAACCCATGGACACACTGTTTCTGCATGTTCGGTCCCTTTGCGTGTGGATGGAATAAACAACCTCAGCGGAATCCCAAATTGAATACCTTTCTTGTCTTTACTCATCGATCTTCTTTGCTGTTAGCTTAGCTCTACTGTTAAGTAACAGTGTGTGTGCAGGGAATGCTGCACCAACCCAGGCAGCTCCCAGCTTTGGAGACGCTCTTGGGAAGGTCACAGCCCCCTACCACCTAACCCTGCCGTGACAAGTCTGCAGGTGACTCAGCTGATCTGGTGACAGCAATGTGGATGAGAATTTTTAAACTGTATGATGTCATCATGATTTTTACCCAGTCTTGTTAGTTCTTTCTAGCCAGGAGATCTCACAGTGTTACACTAAGAGGTCAGTAGTCTTTGTTTAATGTGTTGGGAGAACTAAGATACAAAGAATAACTGGATATTCTAGTTAGTATAGCAAGTATATCTAGTGGATATACTTGCTATGCCACAGTAGTGTCTACTAGAGTAGAGTGGGAATACAGCTTTGTATTTCCTGAGTCCTCTCTCTTGATTCAGTGGAAGGAAATAGTTCCTATTTTGTGATTTAAGAAGTCGATTCCTGCTGCTGAGTAAACCTACTGATCATACTAAAATTCAGAAAGACTTCACATAAGTTGAGCCTGAGTTTCATACAAACTACATGTCAGTAATCGTGTGATTTGCATTACCTTATCTCTAGTTATCCTTGATACTCATTGATTTATTTATACACATATAAAACCTATCATGAGAAGTTACTATTAGGTCATTAATGCAAAAGCTTTCCATCTTCAGCTTGACATTTAAAACCCAGAGTTACAAATTGAATGGCTCAGTATGATAGATTTGTATACCTATGAAAAGCTCTGGTATCTATGATGAGAAACCATGCAGACCTTATTAGTATTTTTTTTTTAATACTCTCCTGAACTTAGATGTCTCATAATAATTAGGAAGCAGGTAGAAAGCCAATTTTCACTCCATGTGCTTTTGGACCAGGTAGAAAAACAATTGATCTGATCCTAATAGGCTATAATAGGGAAAGTAAAATTCTAAGTGGTGGGGCTAATCCAGACTTTTTGCAGAACTCAAGAATCATGGAGAATGTCTTTCAATTTTTCTATGCTTCTGTCTCTCGTTGAGCATAACAGCATATTGTTTTGAAACAAAGTAAAAATAGTGGAGGAATAAGTAGTCATCCAGTTTCAAATGTTCAGTCCTAAATCATACCAAGAATCTGTGAAGGAGAATGAAAAGCATCCTCTGTCCAAATCATCACCTCCAAGAAGTTGTAGGATGAAATCCAGATACGGAAAGGGGATAACATCCTGCTGCAGTGAATTGAGAGCCAAAGAAACGAGCAGGAGAGGTGAAAAAGGAAAGAAAAGGTGAATCACTCCTAATTACTGAGATGTCTTCCAGATGTCATCTCTCATAGGCACTTCCACTGGAGCAGTGACGAGGAGGAATGCAGCAGCTGAGGAGCTATGAACTGACGGAGGCACCACCATTAGCCTGACAATTAAACTGTGAAGGAAATGGAATAACACATTCCATCAAAAGTTGTAGGTAGCTGGGATGGTACATTTGCACAATTAATTTTTTTTTGTTTGTTTCAAAAGACAAGATCAAGAATCTCATAGACCATTTTCCTGCATGAGTAAACCAATATGATGTTTTTTAACTACTGTATGCCCTCTTTCCCCATGCCCCAGAAAGTAAATTTGCATCCATACAAAATCAGCATGGAAAAATATGAATGTTTGTCCTAAACTGACAAGAAATGTTTAATAATCGTGCAAAGGAGAATTTTTCATCCAGAGAATGAAATTCTGAGTAGCAGAGGTGATCAGAAAATCCCATGTTTAAGAATCTTTAAGCAGATGAAACGGATGGGATTAACACAGTGGTTTAATAGAGGATGAGAAGAGAGAACATAGGCAAAGAACTTTTCAAATCCTGGCAAGCAGAATAATAAGCAGACAGTAATTCATAGGTTGAGGAGATTTTATTGTGAAGAAATTATTTTCAAAGCTATCAGAATGGAAAATTTGTCCAACAAAATATCATTTCTCTAGGGCTGGTCTGAAGAGTGCTTAAATGGACTATTTTCCATTAATGGAGCTTGTTGTTATTGTAACAGTAAAATAAACATTAATTGTTGGCAGATGTAAGAATTTTAGAGATCTCTTGTGTAGCTCTGCGTTTCCCAATAATGCACTTTTTCCTCTTAGAATTTACACCATCTTCTGTACTGTAGTAGTTGATAAATCCCTCTGTGGATGTTGAATGTTTTTAGCCTTTCTCTGCATAGTTTTGTGACCAAGCCTCCCACACAACCAGCAGATGTTTTCCTAACCAAAGGAAGAGAGCAAATGAAGTCCATATATCAACAAGCATTTTGGGTTGCATCTGTGTGTAACACTTCCATTTGAAGTTTTAATCTTTCATTGATTTGTTTTCTTCCATCAGTAAATGAAAACTTTGCTGGTTTTATGTCACTGAGGAAAATTTTAGTTACCTTTTGTGTAATTCTGTGTTTTATTGTAGCACTTTAAATTAAAAATAGAGGTCACACAGCAATTCTGTAGACAAATCCCATAGGAAGCAATCATAAAGTCATTAGGTATGATAGGAATGCCCACCCCATAGAAATAAATTCAAGCTGACTGAGAGATACTGAGGTTAGAGCAAAACCCCTGTGCAACAGGAGTGGCCAAAATGAGACATACCCACTGTCAGTACCGTCCTTTTGAACTAAATCAGAC
The DNA here is from genome assembly GCA_013400735.1 of Pomatostomus ruficeps. Taxonomy (NCBI): domain Eukaryota; kingdom Metazoa; phylum Chordata; class Aves; order Passeriformes; family Timaliidae; genus Pomatostomus; species Pomatostomus ruficeps. The sequence continues at coordinate 10,896 of VYZT01059474.1, read as the reverse complement.
AAAGCATTGGAAACCCTGTTTAGAGTCCTCTGTAAATGTTTTTGACAAATCTTCTTCCCAATAAAAAGAAAACCATGCCTGAATTAAGCAGATATTCCTCTTAACATATGCAGACATAAATGGGCAGCATTAGTGGTGTTTGTTTGCTTAAGAATAAGATACTGAATATTTATTGGCTGTGGAAGTGAGTATGTGACAAAGCAAACAATCACAGAGTTACTGAAAGAGCAGTTACTGGAGGGTATCCATCACTGAGGAAAAAAAAAAAAATTGTAAGAATTTTTTTTTTCTTCTAAGATCTTTTCATAGGAAAGAATAACCATATCTATGTGGATATATAAATGCATAAATATATTTCAGTTCCTGTGATTAGAAACATGTATGAAAATCACAGTTTAGTTAATTTCATAGTTACTCTTGATTAAAACATCTATTCTGATTCCAAGAGCATCTTTGAATAAATAATTGGTAATAAAATATTTGTTTTCATATATTTTCTTCCAATGCTATGCATTTCATGTAATTATATTTACAAGTATAAAAATTAATGAAAGCTGATCATTACAGAAGTAGGCTGTTAAAGGACATACACAATGAAAAAGTGTTTAAAATTTTTAAAAAAATTTATTTATTTAATTCATACACTAAAGATACAGACCTGGGTACTAATTTCTTCAGTTTTAAAGGGAAGCAACCTTTGGTTTTGGGTAATGCTCTACACTGGGGATTAGAAGATTTTGATTTCTGTTTGACATCTTTGTTCCCTAATGTCACAAACTACTGTGTAATCTAGGTAAACTTTGCTTTGAAGAATGGGTTTATCATCTTTCTTCTGTTTGTCTTGTTTGTTTAAACTAAAAAAAAAAATTCTACTCCTTTTTGTTCAACAGTTGCACAATGCTTACACTATTACTCTAGTCTTGGTGGGAGCTCTCAGATGCTATTGAAATAGAGAATTTTTTTTTTCCTGAAGTGTATTCCACCATTCTTGAGAAAAGCATTTCAAGATAATTTTAGGTCTCTCACTAGAAGAGTAACTATGGAGGTGCCTATCATGGACAAAACTTGCTAATAGAAATACCTGAGTTTAATTGGTGCTTAAGTGTTCATCAATTCCTAGCATTCTGTCCTCAAACCACAAGTCTTACTGAGTCACACTGCAGCTTATTTGAAAGCAGCAGAAACCTAATTCACTAAAGCCTAATTCTAAATGATTAACTTGTTTGTCACCCCTATGGCAGATCTAACAACAGCATTCTGTTTTATAACAGCAAACAATGCAGGTTGAGTAGATTATAGTCGTCAGCTGAACTGCATTCACAGCTATTCTGTTTTACCAAAATAACATTAAAGTAGCTGAAGTATGTTCTCAAATATCTCTCTACCTCTTTACTGTCAGTCCCTCATTTTTCTTCCACAACCACAGTCTGTCTCGCAAAGACACTGCGTATTTCTTTTCAATATTGTTAACATATACATTGCTATATCTATCCTTTTCCTCTAGCTCATCTGTCCTTATTTAACACACTGGCAGCAGTCTTGGGAAAGAAAGAAGAAAACACATTTTGAAGTCACTCTCTAAAGGACTGGGAAGAGCTAAAGGTCTTTAATGGCTGCAGATATGCACTGGTTTGCAGGAAGGTACTCAGTGCTGGCCCGGATACGTGAGGGAGATGGGTACTTGAAATAATTGTTCTGGAACTTGAAGGTGTTCAAATCACTCCATGAACCAGGTGACAAAACGATATAATGTGGGACTGAAGCAGCCAAAACTTATTTCTTTCTATATATACCTTGTCACATGCACAGGGAAAAACTTGGCAGTGTTTCTAAGTCTTACACTACTTGGGTGGAAGAAAGTGCTCAGTTGAGTTGAGGGACATGGAGAACTACTGAAAATAAATAGTTTTACTTGCAAAGTTTCATTGGGCTGCTAGATATTTGCAACTTAATCTATCTTTAGAGGAATTACATGAAATTTCTGTTCCAAGAAATTTGCAAGTTTCTTTCTCAAGTGACTGCTGCGTCTCATTGCTCTCAACAGCACAAAACAAACTGTCACCTTCCAAAAAAAAATACTGTCTCTTGTTATTGCCCCTGAAGAATAAAAGCTAGGAGATATTCAAGCATCTTACACTGCCAAAAGTCACGGTCACATTCATAAGAGTGGGAGGTAGAAGCCATTTTGCAACTGCACAGTCCTTTATGGAGTTTTCCTTTTGGAAAATATCCATAAGTCTCTAGTGCTGAACCTTCAAAGCACAGAGAACAAGCTATTAAAATAATTAAGAAAAACATTAACTAAAATTTAAAAAAAAATATAAAAGTCTTGAAATATTTCACTGTACAGTTTTTAAGAGTGTGTGCACATTATTCTCTAGGGGGAAGAGTTCAGGGAACTGCACAAAGCACTACTTTTTCTGTAGATTCTGTCATATTTAAAGGTTTTATCTGTAAATGGATACACTTTTCAGTGAACAACTTTTGGAATGAAAATATGTGTATTATGAAATCTCCCCAAACCTCACAAGAGGGACAAGACTCAGCGGTGCTTATCTTATTACCTGAATAGGATACCTACATATTTACTATATGGGATGTGTTCCCGGTGCACACTGCAGCACCACCAGTGTTTCACTTGTGGGTTTGGTTTGCCTCAGCACCTACTTTGGTGTGAAACTGCATTCTCAGGTATTGGATTTCTACAGGCGTACGTGCGTAGGTAATGGTTGTTCAAGAGAGGCTCTGTGGCCAGGGTGACCAAGGTCTGACGGGGTATTAAAGTCTCATGAATCTTCCCAAGAAGTAATTTGTGATTAGTTTCGTGTGCTTCATGGAAGACTGGTCTTAGTTGTTAGGGGTTTTTTTGCTCCTCTGTACTGAAAAATTTTGAAGAACCATTTTTAAGACTAAACAGGCTTTCATCTCCAGAATGGGAATTTGTTGGGGTTTGTTTTTTGGGTTTTTTTTTTCTTTTTTCCAAATTCTTCTGAGTACTTTCATTTCACTTTTTGCCCCATGTTGTGACAAGTGACTTGTCATAACTCAGGAAACTGTAGTAGATTGGCACGTGACTGCATGGATAAAAAAGTATATAATATTCTTTTGATAGAAAATATTGAAAGCTCTCATTAAAAATATAGTTAGTGATATTTGTTGCTGCACCAGTAATGACATATTGGTTTATGTAGCTTGTCATTATATATTCACTTTTGTATAGTTTTCTATTTAATGATCAGGAAGGGGTATTTTCTATATAGGCATTTTTTTGTATTATGGCTGAATATTTCCTACTTTTTACCTGAAGATCCTTACATTTCTTGTTTTTAATTAGAAAAAAAAATCTTCTGCATATAGAAGTGAAAAAGCTGGTTATATGTAATGCGTAAAGTTATCGACTTGATGCATATTTTGTCCTTAGTATTCTTGGGATAGGTATCTTTAACTTGACTATGTTCAGGAGATATGAAGCATGGTTCTTGCACCATTAGATCCATGATGATCAGTACTAATGGGCCAGTTGTCAACTTCTGCCCAGAGTGGGTGCTGTATCGAACAAAAATAGACCTGGTGAGCTAGAGGCCCCCTCAGATAACAGCTCCATCAAAGCAGTTTAGATGATAAGCACAGTATTTCCATTCCTTAACAAAGGGAAAACCACAGTTTTTTGCATTGCTGGTAGTAGGGTAGAGCAGGTAAAGTTTCCCGTAGATGCCCAAAACAGGTAAAAGGAATAAGAAATGAAAATAGTCTTAAAGTGTGAGAGGACTTTTTTGTAATTGAATCTCATCTGGAACATACAACTTACGGTAATAAACTAGTTCTATGTGCCAAAAGATGTTTCTATGTACTAGCTCTGACAGTCAAATGACATGATTTCCTTCTCAAAATTCTCTTTGGAAAGACTTTTTCAGATGTTATAAAAGGCAATGAGACTATGCTGTTGCTGTGGTGATCCTGTCTAATGAAAGCTTTATGTCTCCCTGGCCAATTGGCCCTGCACAGCTGACATCAAGAGCTGGCTGTTTCTAAAGCAGACTGGCTGAACCCGTGCTGAATACCACTAGTGGGACAACTGTGGATGACAAATACGTTTCAGACACCTTTATGTGTATTCTTCCATCAAATTTTTTAGCATGTGTAACACATACACTTCTCTAGTTTGTGCACATATCATGCATTAAAATTGAGCTGAGCACCAAGTACCACCAGTAATTTGTTACCACTCGTGATAGTTGTGACAACACAGCACAGTTTTCTGTTCCTTCTTCTGAGACCTCTGCCTTAGCTGCTTTCATTAATCATATCCCTGATGTAAGAGACATTCCCACTGTATCAAGCTGAGGAACATAAATTTTCAGGATGATGGTAGACAAGCTGTTGTGCAGTGGGTATAACCTGCAGGAAGCGGTACCTGCAGGCCTACCACAGTAGAAGAAACAGATTATAAATATGTGATGACCCATCACTCACTGTATGTTAATGAAACCATCTGGGTCACCTGCTACAGACATCTTTCTGTTGTTCAGAAGCTGCTGATCAGGGAGAAAATACCCACTGGTGGGACAGGGCCTGCACCTGACATGACAATTATCATTTAGAAAATATAAAGTGCACACATGTGGATGTCTCCCTAAAGGTGCTTTGTTCTTGCTACGGAGCACAAGCTCACTTTCTTGGAGTTAATGTATTAGCAAAGAGGTTGCCATCAGCAGCCTTTTAATATTTGTGCTCTTTTTAAAATAGCAAAATAGAAAATAGAACTGTCTGAATCCTTGCCTTCATCTCACAGATGGGATCCACTTCCAGCTCCCACACTAGCTGTAGCACTAACTAGGAGACTGACAAAGCAATCTCTGTGCCTGGTGATCTATCCTGAAATGAGAGAATATATTTTAAAACATTAATAGAAAAGAATAAAAGTCCATTTTTCTCATAAAATTTATCTTAATCCTGTGTATGAAGTGATGAGTGTAGTGTTTTGTATTCTTCTAAAGAGATGTGCTCCTGCACCAGGATGAGGATTCATCTCCATGTCATGGAACACTGGTGTAATTGTTGCACACCAGAGGAGCACAGCCTTGTAACCCTCAGCACCTGGCAGAGCAGGTTCATTTGATTAAGCTCAGAATCTCATGAAAACTCATTGAGGTGTGAGTCAACACATACATGAAATAAGAAAAAAATAAATAAATAAAAGGAAGTCAGCAAAGACTCACAAGACATCATTATCAGAGGCCATCATAATAGTGCTTAGCCTAACTCCTTCATCCTAGCTATCTTTTTATGTGAATTAACCAACAAATGATTGCTTTCTACTACTTAAATGGTGTTTGCTGTTCCCTCAAAATTTAGGAGTTTCATCTTCTTCAGAAGGGATGGGTCAGCATTTTCAGAAACAGGTGGTCAATATCAGAGATCAAGAAAAAATTTTTATAGTAAAATTCAGTTGCATTATGGGAAAATAATTTTAAATTTAAATAGATTTTTAGTGATAATTGTAATTTTATTTATTGTTTCAGACAAGCATGTCCTTTCATCATCCAGCCTCAGTTTTCTTCTCTATGGCTTGAATTTTAGTTTCAAATCTTCAGTAAACTTTATTGACTTCTTAACCTTCCAAATCACTTCTTTTATTTTAAATGTCCTTTCTCCATTCACATTCCTCAAAAACTGCATCTTCAGTGTTAAACTTTTAGTTGTTGATTTTATGCAGGTGTGCTTGGTTTAAAGATTGAACAAATCATAATCAGAAAACAGAAACTTTTTAAAATTTTAGATTCATGAAGCTGGCAGTCAGCCAGCCAGTCAGTCCCATGACATGGTTCCCACAAAAGCCTTGCTCTGTCTTTATTTAAACTTCGTTTCAATATATTTTTCAGAGGTGAAAACTTTTTCCACAGACTTATTTTGTTTGGTTTTCATGGGGAAGTTTTTGTTTTTCTTCCATTGGGACCCAAGGGATGCTGAACAGGCAGGATTGTTGCTGGGCATGCATTGTGCTGTGAGCCCCCCGTGACTGTGGGAGTGAGTGTGCCTGTGCTGTGGTGCATGGCCGCTGCTCCAAGCTGGCCACTTTGTGCCACAAGGAGAGCTCCTTGGGAAAACTCTCAGCCAGCCTTTTGCCCGGCAGTGAAAGATACACAACAGCTGGAAATCACTCGTGGAAATTAATAATTTCCTAATTATCTTCTGTCTTAGAACAGACTTGCTGCCTTCTTGTCTGAGCTATTATTTGCACTTGAACCAGTCTTACGTGCCACTGCTCTGACACCGTGATATTTTAAGTTTTTCAGGACAGATGCACATGATTCCACAAAGGAAGGGGTAAATCAAGCTCTGATTTTGCAAGTTTCAGCCTGATTTTCTTCGAATCCAGTTGAAGTGAGAGAAAAAATTAGACTTTGTTATATTTTGCATTCAGAGGTTCTCTCATTTTCATGGGACTAACGGGTCAGTCACTGTATGCAGCTTGCTTATTCTGCCGCTTTATTAGACAACTCAATGCAACAATATTATAGCAGCAGCAATTTGCACATTACATTTGAAATTTAAAATAAGTAGTTTTTTAATATTATCAGTGTTCCAGGAAGGAGGATGTTTAGAACTGTTTCATAGATAAGGGAAGTGGATGACCTTATTAAAATATTTGGCTCTAAACTTTAAAATGTTGTTTCAGAAATGACCTATACTGTTTTTTTTACTGAAAAAGTGAATATTTGAGGAAAATAGAAGTAGATCAAAAGAAGGAACTTAAAAATGAAAGCCTTTTGAAGGACTGCTGCATTTGCTGGTAGCATGAACTGTTTTGCTTACACATGCATATTTATCGTTTTCTTCTCCTGAAGCCCAGCACAAAGCAGAAAATTTCTTTGTATCTGATATCAGTGAAAGTGATAACCCTTACTGATATCACTGTGCTTTCTAAATGCAGTGTTTCCTCCCTATCCTTGTCTGAGAGCACTCTATATAACCAATATATGGATATAAAGTAATTGTGAAGTTTTTTCTTTGTAAGCATGCATCTGTGTACATATAAACACAGACCCACTATAAATATGTGTAGTCTATACCATTGCAGAAATTGCAAAGTGAAATCAATTTCTAAGGGGATTTTTGATATTTGTAAATCCTATAGCAGTATTACCTAGCCTAATGTTCTCAGCAGATTCTGTGAAAAGATTCACACGATTTATGTAGTGTTTTGCATGCAGGAACTCTATAAAATTATGTAGGCATCTGTTCCTGCAGATGCTTTTGGAGACATGTTGAGCTCTCAGACTGAATGCAGTTACAGTATGCACATTCTAAAAATTATGAATTGTTAAATCTTCTCCAGATCAGAGCTAAAAATTGATGTTTCATTTGTTTTCTGTGATCCATATGTATATGTATGTGTGTGTGTGTACACACATAGAACACAGAATTAGTGACTGTTCAGTGACTGCTGGTTTTGAGACAATAAGCTAGCATCCTTTTCATTGCTCTTTAACTGATACTGGGCTGCTGACTTTTCCTTCTTGCATGAATAAAAATAGAACATAAAAAGAATTAAAATATCTGCCCCTTTTTCTAGCTCCAGGTAGATAGGAGCCTATCAAATACCAGGTGTTTTTGAAGCAGCAAGGATACTGAATTTCTGCTGCCTTTTCAGTTTCACAAAATAAACCTTGGTTTATTTTCAGGCAGATGGGACAGACACTCCCTTTATTTCTTTTTCAAACTCATTAATTCTGTTTAAAAAACAATCAGAATTTTAAAATATTGATTAGCTACTGTGGTTTTGGAACTTTTTAGAATGTATAGTTGATAATATATGTCACCTGTAAAATCACAAGCCAGTTCTATTTCAGCTTACATGTAAATAAAGTTAGGAGTTAAAAGTATAGGCATTGATTTGACATGTGGAAATATTGTGTGGCTGGTTAAAAAAATAATAAATCCAAAGAATGGGAAGAAATACAGAAAGGAATAATACTGAAAGGCATGAAGTTGAAATTAGATAGTGTGTTGACAGGGGATTTTAATATCACCTGTATAGAAAAAGGCAATTCTGATTTTAAGCTGCTGTCACCAATGCTAGAATTAGAGAAGAAATAAATTTTTTTTTTCAACCCTCAAAAGTTCTGTTGCAAGTGTTTTGTTGCCATATTTTTTTACAGTATCTTGCCAGATGCTATTCATAAGATTCAGGTTCAGAAAAGAGCAATGAAAGTTATTGAGAAGAAAGAAAAATATCTGAAGGAGAAAAACAAGAAACATGCAACATGGAGAAGTATTTGACTTAATTTTAACAAGTTCATACATACATTAATTATCCAATTAATGATAAAATAATATAATTAGCATATGTAATTCAAATATTCAGATGCTTTACTAGATGAGAAATTGTTTCATGTAGTCTATCTTTTATCATAGGACTGTGTGTGCAGGGGATCTATAATACCATCTTTTTCTAGGGGAATTGTGACTCCATGGAAAGAACAATGTTCTAAGTTATTTGAAGCTGAATTTAATTTTATGCCATCATTCATTCTCCATTGCCTTGTCATATTTTACTTCATATCATCTCTGTATTGAACTGCCTATGAAATAACAGGTGGGCTTTTCTTTGCAAGCCTTTATTCATCTTGAAAATTCCTTTTCAGGAGAGAGATGAAAAATTATCTCCATTTGACAGGTGGAGAAATGGCATGAGACAAGGTAAAAATTGTTGAAAACATCCAGTGATTTTGAATCTTAATCTAAAATGACAAAAGCTTATTTTTTTCAAGGAAATTACCATTTGAATAATATTTAGTAATTTTGAGCCACTTCTGTGATAGTCATGGGTACTCACCAAGCTCTGTCAATAAATTCTTTATTTTGGTCATTTAAAGAGATGCAACATCAAAATGACGGTCATTTATGAAAGGCATTACTGGGTCAAGAGGTTGTTAACTATTGCACAGAAATTTTGAAAGAGAAGATGGCACCTACTTCTCTGGTGAGAAATGCAGCTGCTTATGGCTGTAATGCATTTTCTCTGTTTTGCGAGAGGTTTTTTCCTGCATCTTTCCCACTGTAAATAAATACTTCAGTGTGCAGTAATTGTTTTGCTCCTTGAAGGTGCCTGGTTCTATGTACAGAACAAGAAAAATCTGCAGAGAATTGACTACTGAATCCTAAGAAAATGCCCATTAGAATTGGACAGGCAATTTTAATTTCATGCTTCTAAAATTTTGTGATCCTTGGTTTTGTGACCTTTTTCATATATGTTCTAAAAAAGGTCAGGAAAATTCCGCATTTCAAAACATAGACCACTGTAAGAACTGTGAAATATTTGTGAGATTGACAGCAACTGACCTGACTGGTGGGCAATACTGTTGCTCACAGATCGCAATTTTTAGTTTGGAGTCAGATCTTTTTGTGTTTAAGAGTACTATTAGCTGTAGTCTGTTTTCACCACCTTTTACATTCATTTTTGCAAGAAGGCAGGGCTGCACAGAGAACTTGGGAGGGCAGGACCATGTGCTCCTCTGGCAGCCTCAGCTGCACCAGCAAGCAGGCAGGTACTGTTCTCCAGAGGAATGAGGAAGGGTATGTCCCTGACAGACTGACAACTGTGTATTAAAATTCAAACTGGTACAGCACCAGTGAAGCAGCTCTGAACAATCCAAACAACAATAAAAAGTGTAGATAGCATTTCTTTATTGTAATTATGACAATAGTTTATTTTTTGTTGCTACATTAAAAATAAATAATGAAATATTATGTGATGAGGAAAATATCTACCATGGAAAGTTTCAGCCTTCATTATGAAGTTTAACAAATTTATAAGAACCTGAAAATGGATCCAAGTATTGGAAAATTATGTGCAGGATTAAGTATAAGCGAGCTAATATTTATAAGCTGAGCAGTGATCTAGAGGAAGATAGATAGATAGACAGATAGTAAGATTCTGCAGATGAAGTTGAACTTTAAAAATTAGAGAAGATGATATATCTACATCTTTTCAAGAAAAGGAAGAATAGTCATAGAATGATAGAACAATTTGGGTTGGAAGTGAATTTAAAAATCACATTTCAACCCCCCTGCCATGGGCAGAGACATGTTCCAGCAGACCAGGTTCTTGAAATCCCCATTGAACATTTCCAGGGATGGAGCATCTGAATCTTCTTTAGGCAACCTGCCCCAGTGCTTCATTACCCTCACAGCAAAGAATTTCTTCCTAATATCTAGTTTAAACCTACTCTCTTTCAGTTTGCTCTTTTGCTATCACTACATGCACTTATATATTTTGTAGGAAGATCTATTTTATAGCTAGGCATATGTTAAGATTCCATTATTGGGAGATGCCTCTGTCCAAATTAAGGTGCAAACAAGACCATATGACAAAGTCAGTAATACAGATTTTTTTTAACAATGAATGTGAGGCAGAGAGACAGAAAGAATAAAAAAGAGAGAAGGCAAAGAGATCAAGTAGAATGTAGTCACCACCTCTGGATCCCGTGGTGTCTTGATGGTCTCTCTTCACCCTGGACTTCCCAGTAGTGGGGATCCTGAGGCTGTTCACCATTTATACATTTTAGCAAACTAAGGAATTAATGCCCATTGGCTACACAGTTCTCTTATTCTACTGGTTAAATTATTCNTTATTCTACTGGTTAAATTATTCTCTTGCTTCTAGTGCTAACTAGTCCACATCATCAGTCTTTCCCTTCTTTTTAGTTGGTGGGTTTCTTGAGTTGGTAGGTCATGATCCCCTGACAGAATTACCTTGTACACAATCAGAGCTGATTCAACACAGTTGCTGAGTTGGCTTTCTTGTGGTCCATAAATTCTGTGTCCTTTGTGTCCAATATCAGTGATGTGTTCTCCTCCAGTTTTGTTAACTTCCCCCTAGGTCTGAGATAA
>VYZT01059472.1:14822-44908 GCA_013400735.1 Pomatostomus ruficeps | reverse complement strand
GACCTAAAAGAATTTTCTTAAACTACAGTAAAAAAAAAAAAAAATTAAGTAATTCCTGGTTTCCTTGCAACTAATGTACATAAGCAAACTCTGAAGTGTATTTCTTGGGAATTCTTTGTTATTATTGGAATGGTGTGTGAGCAACTGGAACTATAAATCTCATACCAACAGTTAATTCCATGTTGACTTGACTCAAACAATGATCTTAAGCCATTTCTACACAGACTTTCAGTTCTGCTTTGTATAGGATCCTCTTTTGCCATTACCATCAGTGCCTTACAGCAGTATGCAAAGTATAATGAAATTTAGTTAATAGTAGTCCATATTCCTCTCTAACCCTTCTTCCAGGAAGAGGAATATTACTGTGTGTAATATTTTATTCTCATATAACTTTTGATTTGTTTTTTAAATTAGAAGCAGCAAGCTTGACGTGTTCTTTTTACACTTACAGGAAGAAAAGAACAGTTGGGAATGTCCTTGAACATACTTGTTTCCCTCATGGGCATTTAATTCATAAGCTACAAACACTCACCTGCAAAATGAATAACACTATGCTTCCAAAGTCCCTGCTATATTTTCAATCACAGTCTTGGGGTTTGAGTCTTTTTCCATCTAAAGACTCCTTTTACAATGCTAAGCCTTGTGCTTCTTTTAAGTATTGGAAACAACTGGTGATCTGACAAAATCCAGGACTACTCTACAAATTGAAAAGAAAAAAATTACAAAGTTTAGTTGTTAAAACCAGAGATGTGACACTGTTTAGGTCACTGTGAGGTGACAGCCTCCCTGCATAAACAACAAACACACCAACACTAAACTGTTTCCTATCAGTGTCTCTAGATATCTATCACCCACTGTTTCTAAATTGCTAAAATGAACTTCTTACTTTACCAATTTGTCCAAGAATTGCAAAATCTTACTCGAGTAACATATTCATCTCCGTAGACAAATAGTGGTCCAGACTTCTTGAGGTTGAGAGGGGAATAGAAGCCAAATCTCCCAGCAATTCCTTAAAATATCATTTTGACATCTTTCACTTTGCCCTTCCTCTTTTTATTTATAACTGTCCACACACGAGGACTTAAAATATTGGGCGAAATGGTTCTCCTGAACAGACACACTTATCCCAGCCACTCCAGGGTTTGCTTTTTGTTGCCCACTTCTCATTTCATGTATGTGAAGCAGAGGACTGAGAAAAAGCATGTGGCCACTAACAACTCTCCTTGGGACACCTTCAGCAAGGTGCAGCCTGTGAAACAGGTGCTTCACTCTCTGTCCCCTCGTGTACACCTCTGACACTTGGCCTCCTTTCTACTTGCAAGTGCAATCCTCTCCCAACAGCACGGCTCACTGTGTTTTTGAGGGAGAGCAAAGGCACAGTCATCCCTTTGACTAGTGCTAACAACAACAGCAACCAGTACCAAAGACCCAGAAAACTGAGTAAGGTAAAAGTCTCACAGCCCACTTGACTTGCTAAGGCACTCTTTGCCTGCCTCCAGCAACCTGCCACTCAGAGCCAGAGTTGGGTAGCACATTTTAACACCCTTCCAAAAACCTCTCCCAGTTTCTATGCAGTTGTCTGAACTAGTATAACCTACTGGGAGACATACTAGCCTACAGAAGCAAAGTTTCAAAGGTTAGCTGTGCCTTATTTAAGAAAAATAATAAAAAAAGAAGCCATCTCATTTTGCTTGCAAACTACCACCCAACAAGGACATTGAAAGTTTTTTATTCTTTCATATAAGGAGGAAACAGCAAAATACTGTTCCTGTTCTCTAACAGGAATGAGAATTTTCTAATATGAACAGACAGCTCTATTGTAATTTCATTGTTTTCTGAATCATAAACACATAGCACACAGCCTATAAAATGAGAATTTGCTTCCTCTTACAAGCACATCTTGCAGTTGTCAGTCTGAAATATCATCTGCTACCCAATCACACTTTTTGAAGCTCTCTGCTACCAGCTTCCCATTTTACTAACCAACTTAGTATCAGCAAATATTTTAGGAGCTTAAGAAAGTGTCAATTAAGATAACAAAACAACAGCTCTCAGAATGGCCTCACTAGCTCTTTTACCCCTTTGAAGACAGGGAAGGGATGCATCCTTTGTTCCACAGAAGTGACTAAACAGCAGCAAAATTTATGTAAAGGGGAGAGCATGGTTCAACATTTTCATATGCAATACAGAAGACTATAATAATATAATAATGAAACTCCTTTTCAGATGTAGATCTGAAAGCATAGGTTCATCCTTCAGTTTCACTGAATCTCAGGATATGCAAACACAATGCTGGTAAACTAAAGAAACCCTAAATTGTTGTATCAGCCCTAAGACACAGATATAAAAGGTTCTTTTCAGGACTTCCCTACAGCTTACAAAAGGGAAGCAGCCAGAGAAGTCCTTACTTAAAGCAAGTCTTCAGAAATCTCTGCATTCAGAAATCTCTGCAGCACTGAACAAGATTCCCTCCTTCACACAGCTACCCTTAATTACCCTGATGTTAAAATACTCCAATTAACAGCTAGAAAGTGAGCATAAAAGAAATGAGGCTGCTAGCTCTCCCATTCCTATCCAACAGTAAGAAAGTTTTCTTACTATGGCCAAAGTTACTTTTGCTTGTTATCTAGCTGATAGCTAACAAAAAAATATTAGAAATCAACAATACCATTACCATCCCACTCCTCCTCCTCCATTTGCAGCTGTTGAATTGCATACCCTTTTTTTTTTTTTAATCTTCTGAAGAAGGCTTTTCTCAGTCACTTTTCTGGGTTAATATTTTAAACAAACAATTAAAGACACTTGTGTATCAGGGAATTTAAAGTATCTTTTGCTGGTAATTCCTCCATAAATGCACATGTTATTTCCTCATCACTTTGCTCCAAAGAGCAAGGGATTTAAATAGGATAACGTGAAAGCTTATAAAACCATCACTGAGGGTGCAAAGATTAAGAGGGGAATGTCTGATATTAGTTAAGCAACACCAATAAGGTATCATGGCTAGTCTTAAAAATCTCAACAGTTAACTCTACATCAATCAGGAAAATAAAGATGCTTTTTCAAAAGCTGATAGGCAACTTAAGTATTACTAACTACTGCCTTTATCCATATTTAAATATAACAGAAGCAAAACCAATTATTCAGGGAGGAGGAAAAAAGCTGAACTTGGGTTTTAAGAGCTTTCTGGTAGTCAGCCTCTCTAGTCTTTCCTCTCATCCGTTTCGATTCTCATTCTCCTCTGTATCTTTTCCTCTTCTTCTTCTGCAGTAACTCCTACATTCAATATTCCTGTATTTGGTGCTTGTCCAAATCCTTGTTACTGGATAACAACCACAAGTTCCTGCTTCACAAACTAGCCTTTCACAGCCTTCTGCTTCTGTATGCATCCCATCTGAAGCGCAACAAAAGTCAGATGTGTTTTCCATATAATTTTCTACCTTTTTTTCTGAGAGAGAGAGGAAGTAGGTTAATGAGTTCTGATGTATTCAGTTATGCCGGATACTTACTCAGCTGGAACATTCACTGCAGATGATCAAATCTCTCATTTAGTTGTGGTCTGGAGCTATTTTACATAGGGCATCACAATAGTTTAAGTCCTTAACTTTAAAAAAAAAATTCCAAGAAAATTCCAGATCTATTTAAATTTATTAACATAATAAAAAAAGAAGCCATAGCTCACTAAAACATGATCAGAAATAGCAACTTGATATTTACAAAAATAATGAAAGACAATACTGCAAGTGTAAATATTTTACTGAGCAGACATAAAAACAGCTTTAAAAGAATAACTGCCTTTAGTATAAGCTGAAGTCAATACATAATAAAATGTGAAAACAACCATCAGCTCTAGTTAAGACACAAGAATATTCTTGAATATCATATAGTCACCCAGAAAAATACAAGCAACAGATCTAGACAACTCACACAGGCCTAATTTTCTCAGGAGAAAATGAGGAAAAAACCAAAAAACACCACTAAGTAAAACCCCAAAAACTTGAATTCATTCCACCTATCTAAAGTACCACATCTGTTCCAAAGAGGTAAACTGTGCTTGCTTAAGTTTATTTGGATATTAAATGCAAGATAAAAGATTTCTGGGCGAAATGTAAAAGATTGTATCTTATTTTTGGGAAATAAACAGATTCCAGAGGTGTGTTCCCGCCCAGCCAATCCCGAGGCTGTTGTGCAGCTCTGCCGCCTCTCTGAGCCCAATCACAGCCATGAAGGGAAACTCGTTTTGCAGTTTGTCTCGGCGGCGCTGATGATGAATGGCTGCTTCAGGGGAAGAGATCAAGCTGTGTGGTAAATCTTTCTACTGGTTCCATCTGCTTTTCTATTTTAAACAGCTTCAGTGATCAGCCTGGCACCCTACATTAAGTACATGTGAATTTCGTAAGAGAAAACACTTCTATAAGTGAAAACATGACTTAGGAGGACAAACCTTTCCCAAACTGAACACTGCAACTTCTGCAAACAGCTGCAGAAATTCACTATTATTTCGTATCTGCCTTCCAGAAAAGATATGGCATAGCCATAGCTCGATTTTACAACTTTTACAAGGTCTACTTTGCAGCTATGGCTGGTTTCAAGAGGAAGGTGTTCTCCACCTTTCTTCCCTCCTGCCTAGCTCCACTTTGCAATACAACTTGTAAGATGGCAGAAGTCATTTGCAAACAGAGTATGTTTATTAGAATATACAATTCAAATATACAAAAGCCTAACATACAAGCCTTACTTATCTTGTAACTGTGCTGAGGTTGTGCTAACGTAAGGTACAGCAATCCAGCCTGGCTCCCAAGGTCACTATTTTAAAGGAATGCTTTCAATAAAGCTCATTACTGATTTTAAGCTAAAAAGATTGGTAAGCACACAAGCAATAGTTCGGGGTGTTTTTTCCCTTTGGTTATAAACACCATTCTCGACTGGTCAGATTCCAGTGTGGCTGAATGCTGCTTTCCCTTATACTTTCACTGTGTTGTTCTTTGTCTCCTGACATACTGTGCAGCACTTCTCAAAGCTAGTGACTTTTCAAATGCCAGCAAAACAAACCTTAGTGTCTTGATAAGAGTATCTACCCTACCCCCAAACTGAAATGTTTTAGGATTCTAAGGAAGGAAAACGCTAGCACATGTAGATGCAAAGACCATAAAATGGTTCTTTTCCTATTACTCTGTTTCTCTCCCCTGCCTTAAATTCAGTTTCTTTCAAAGTTTGACCATGTTTAGCCACTTCTGAATTAAAGTAAATGAAAAGTGAAGTGAAATGGCAATAAAATGAAATTGCAAATAGCAGCCCTGTAGGTTGCCTTTTCAAAATTTCAAAAGAAATTACAACATCTCTTAGACAATTTCCACCATATTCTATCTGTAGATAATTTTCTTCATATTGATATGTCATGCTATGTAAGTTTTCTAAAGTGCAGTAGTATTTAAAGTTAGCTGAAAGTATTTAAGCTTCAACTAAATATACTTCTATAACTTCATCCTATCAGCTTTTCACATAACTCAAAATTATTGTGAAGTTTCATGAGCATTATTTACATTTTACAGGTAAGTAAACTGAAATGGGGCTATAACTCATTCAGCATCACACAGCAAATCAGAGAGTGGCAAGGCCAGGGACAGAACTCATCTCCCAGGCTACTCCTAGAACTGTTAAACCCACTTCAATATTGCTGAAGCAGGAGAAGGTACATTTTGGGGAGAAATGCCAGAAGATTTCTTAGTAAGGAGTCCGAGAGAACATTCATGTGCCAAGTCCTTGAGAGATCAAAGTCTCGATTATATTTCTGTCCCCCCCTTGCAATAAGCCAACTTGTTGAAAGTACCTTTCAACAGCAGGACACATGAATGTGAATGTGACACCAAGTTGGCAAAGGCTTCAGAAGTTAAGATACTATCTTAAAGGCTAACTACAGCATCTTTTGATTAGCAGAATTTAAAGCTGACGAGTTTATAGATTCACTGTAAAACTTTGCAAATAAAATGTCTGAACAACAAAATAACCACAATCCCCGTCTTAATCTCTTAGGACGAAATCAAAATTATTGTATTAGAGAACTGTCTGTACAGTTTCTATTGTTTCTTAAGTTTCATTTTATAGAAGATTTTAATATTTAAATCAGTTTTAAGGCAGTTAGAGAAACTTAGCACCTTCAAGGAGAATTTCAGGATAGGGATTGTAATTTTCTGAATTCAGACAGACCTAAAGTAGACATTTTGAATATTATTCTCATGGTAACACAATACACAGTTAAGTCATAATACTAAAGTGTTTTCTTTTGGTTCACCAGTAAGAACTGGAAAAATTGTGCAAAAAGCCTCTGCACAACCAGCATGAAAAAAACATGTCAAGGTAATAAGAAAAACCCCAAACAAACCGGAAAAATTCTACTACACTTACCTGCTTTCACCAGTATCTTAGATTTATGCAGCTAATCCTAAATTGTCACACTCTGCCAAGGAGCTGCAACACTAAATTGCGACCTCCTTCAAGCGGACAGTTTTCCTTTCGTTTGAGATTTCAGACAGCTGAACTTCATTTCATTTCCTCACCTCCCCACCCCCATGTCCTGCCTCAGCAGTACCTTCTCCTGTTATTCTGCTGTGCGTCAGAGGGATGCGTTCCTGCAGCCCCGCATCCTGCATGATGCAAGAATGTGCAATCTGGAAGGGCTGTTTTGATACAGTCCCAACGAGGTATGTCCCTTATGAGCACACAAAGCTGGGCAGATCCTGTCTGTACAGTCAATACAGAAATCAATACCTTTACGTAGTAAGCACTAGTGGAACTGAACAGATCTTTAAAAACAAAGTTTTCATTTCATGACACAACATGAAATATGGCATCATCCTACACTGTAGGAAAACACTAAGGTGATGGCAAAGTAGGAAGCAAGAGCAATGAGATGACAATGACAGAACAGGGAAAAGCTGAAAGGAGTTCAGTTTAGGATACACTAAATAAGGTAGTCATCAAGTCATGAGACATAAATATGATCTATGCCCAGACAACTGAGACAGAAAATGGAATCTGAAAATCAGAGACCAGAGATAAACTTCCTCAAAGAAAATTAATAGGGAAAACATTGATGAGTTTGATGGTCCAGAGTAAGTGTATAAAAAGCTACAACAATAATACCCTGCACATTTCATTAACATGAATATAGAGAATTTGCACAAAAACACTAGAGTAAAAAATCTTTATTAGCCTTGGAATAAAGACATTTACTGAATGTATTTTACCATTCATGTTGCTTTCATTTTCAAATTCTGCCTATCTAATATTTGCAAGTTCCACTTTTTCCTTACAATCCCTGGCTGTAGAGCTTGTAGATTGGCTGCTAACTGCCAAGTATTCTTGTGCCTTAGCAGGATATATGCACTTCATTCCAATAACATGATTTTATTTGGCAGTTGGCACAAAACAGGCAGTAGGGTTATGATTCAGTACTTCGTTGTCTCAACATTCTATTGCTGAATGAACTTTTATCTCCCTACCATTTGGTAATCAGACTATTAAAAGCTTAAATCAGGCAAAAAGGTTTCTAAAACTTTTTTTCTACAGAAATCTTCATATTTCACAGGGCACTCTTCAAGGACAAAACCACTAAACATTCAGCCAGAGGTGCATAAATTCCAAAGCAATATTCACTGTGTTACTATTAGCTATGCTTTCTTCTAATACCTTTCTCCGCTGCCCTATATAAACACCCACACAAACCTCCAACTTACCGAAAAATACTGCTTAGTTTTGAAAATATTCTTAAAGCTTTATGTTCTCACAACCTTCATGGACTACGGAATTTTCCTTTTTCAGCATACCAGTGAAGGGGAGATAACACTGAACAAGAAAAGTCTTCCTAACTTCACAAGCTACTGTGTTGCTCTCCCTCACCAACTTGTACTTCTCTCTTTGCCACTCCAGAAACAGTAACTAGACTTCTCCTGTTTGAGCTCTGTCTCCAGAGAAGTAAGCAAACAGCACTCATTACACCCCTGCTCTGAGCACTGCTCCCAGAACTGCTGTACAAGGCTCTGCCTGGATCCAAACTCACCCGAAGCAGTGAGCCCAAAAACCTCTGTCCTCCAAGAGGCTGATATCTTGAACCAGAGGTGCAACCTGCTAAATTTTCATCTGCTGAAAACCACAACTCAAATTCTTTTACTCTAAGAAGGAGGAAAATAAATCACTAGAAGAAATGGTATTATCTGAACTTGGTCTATGTCCTTATTCCATGAAAGCCTAATGCCAGAGTTCAGCACCTGTGTTCCCCCTTCAGCTTAGAGAGTGGTTCTTCTAAAAGCTAAAACTTACAAACCAGCACTTTGACAATGTAAACTGTAGGAGCTCAATGCTGTTCCTGAACTCTGGTCCCGGCACAGGTGTAACTACACTCACTCAAGCCTCCTTTCCCAACCAACTGGGTCTAATAATACATAAGGGGTCCACTGGAAGCAAGCCACTGTGGTATAGGTTAAATTAATAAATGTCCACCTTTTAGGCCGGAGACATTCCCAGATTTCCAGCAGCGAGAAGTCGAGCAGACCATTACACAAGCACAGCCTTACCAGCTTCCATTTTGCACAAACTGCTACGTTCCCTGGTTCCACACCCACAGCATAATGATCTACAATAAAGGGCTGACTCCATCTTTTCAAGGACATTGGTAACTTAATCTTAAAAGGAAAATGATGGGGTTTTTGTTTTCCTTTGGTTTTGTTGCTTGTTTCTCCATTTGATATTTTGAAGATTAAAACTTCACAGAAGAAGGAAGGAATCGCCAAGAAGGAAGTCTGCTAACCTGACAATGGGCCAGCCTTTGGTTTTATGCTAGCTATTATAGAAACAACAAGAAAGCAAACAAAAAAACCCCAGACTATTTTGAAGTTCCATATTTATATCTCTTGGCTTCTGATGTTCATAAAAGCTTTTACAGCTAAGAGGTCACCAAACAGTCACCCCAGGTATCATATAACTAATTCATGTCACTTGGGGAAGGTAGGGGGAAAGCTATTAGCCCAGTCTTGTGGGAAAACAGGGAAGAAGTGGCCATCATCAGCCATCTTCTTTAATCTACTGCCAATAGATTAAACCAATAATTGTCTACAGCACCACTTGATGTTTGGCATTTGCTACATTTCCTTCCTTTCCAAAATCCTTTAAGAAAATGTTTTGACGATGCTGGAATATATGCTTTAGCATGCAGGCATGCTTTAACACAGAAGGAAGAGTAAACATTAGTAAGAGCTGTTACCATAGTAAGTTCACACAACTGCAAACAATCAATTTACCACCATCTTGTGAGTTAAATCTTGTCACTTCAGCCACAGCAACTGACAGCACGCTCCCCACCTGATGCATGTTACACAGCAAATCAGACAAGTCAGTTTTTATAGGTGAGCGACTCCAAAGTTAATAGTAACGCAGCTCATGTGCAATCACGGGAAGTTACCCTAAAATCAGAAGGCCTGAGTTGAAGGGAAGTGTTAGAGAACACCCTGTGAGTTCAGTCACAGAGAAACACTCAGGTGCCCTTCAGGTTACAGATTTTCATGGTACTGTTCATGAAACCTCTGGCATTTCAGAATGCCCATGGCCATCCACCATGAGCAAGTGCAACTTGTACACAGATTTATTTATGTTTGAAAAAAAGTCTATTAAACAGAGTTAGAGCACAGTGTCACTAAAGAGACATGTATTTCATCTCCTATTGTTTGATATAATTAGGGGATGGGGAAACAAAAAGGCCTCTGCACATTTAATATATGCTATTATGTCATCTAGTTGCATGTTTGCTTGAAGCTTACTTCATTTGGCCTGAATATAAACTTGGAAGAACTTCAGGTTCTTTTAATGCTAATGATCTAGTTCCTGCATAGTACAGTCAAGTGAAAAAGTTTGACATGGGAAAACTTAAATAGCAACAAGAATACACAGTTGTCTTCAAGAAGGATTTCAGCTTCACCCTCTATTAAACTCAACCCAGTGTACCATACTTCTTGACACTGTTTTGCTCTTCCTCCAGACTGTCCTGCTGGTTCTGTAACCCTGTTTCAGCCACTTACCTGCAGTAGTGCAGGTTACTCACATCTCATTGCACTTGGATTTTGAAAGCAAGTTGCAAATCCACTAGAGACCAATTATTTCCTTTCTAGGTGCCAAACTGTTCTATGAAGTCGTATACAAACACCCATTGATATTTTAAAGAACCGTTCATCTTTTCCCTTAATGGAAACTTCTAGATGCAAACATTTTTCTCCAAAACTAAATTTAAAAACTCACAAAAAATACCAAGACACACCCAGTTTTGGTTCAAACCACCACCATGAGCTTATAGCACCAGTCAGTTATAAAGGAAGAATGAACCTACAGTGCCCTCAAGTGTGAGGGCATATGAATCAGAAGAAGTCTGGCTATCTAGGAAGGGAGAGAAAAGTTCTCAAGCCTACAGGAAGGACCCTCACTGAAGAAAAAGACGCTTAGCAGCAAGTGGGAATAATTGCTCTTATGCATTAGGATAGACTGTGGACTATAAACGTGTGCAGGAAACAAATCTCCAAAACATCTCCACTTTCAACTGCCTTTTCAAATGCTTGTGAGCTGGAAGTTTCATGTGCATTCTCACCACAGGGACATAACAAAGGCAGTTTAGTTATCTAGTGTAGAAGCCTCTAAATAGTATTTAGAAGTACCACCTTACTTAAGGAAGTACCACCTTAGCGGAAGATCAAATTTTACACTGTACAGACAAGTCCAATGATGTTGAAGACAACAACATTTCTTCAAGTGTCTGAATCTCTTAGCAAAGATTACACTTCACTCTATTACCCAGGAACACAAAAGTTATACTTACTACTTATACAGAAATTGAGGAGGATAATGCACCTTAACTAGCATTCACAAAACCTGTAGGTCAAGTTGGAAGTCACCTAAATCAGCCAACAGGAAGAACCAGAGACAGTCTTATCAATCTCATCTCTCACTGTGCTAGAGCTTTCTGCCCACCACGAAAAGGCAACTGCATCTATTCATAACCACAACCTCAAGCCCAGAGACTGGCGCTCTCACCTCAGCAGTGAGATCACTTAAACAAGATAGAGGCCAAGTCCAAGTCATTAATGCGCCCAAGGTGATTTCACCTCCTGTCTAAACAAAGTTAAGCTGTTTAATGATGGCAACACAGCCAGCACTTCCAACTGCATTAGTCCTTCTTTACATGCAATGCTTAATTTGTTCACAGGCCAAGAAATCAGAGCAAAAGCTAGTTTAATTCTCTCATCTTAGGAGCCTAGGCATGTAAAAGGCATGACTTTACACAACCTGAGGGAGAAAAGGTGCTGAACCCGGAGTCCTCACTCTTTGGGAATGCTCTAACCACTAAGCTAAGCTATTACTCCAGAGTGGGAGGGGTAGCTCTGGTTCGTTTTGTGTAGAGCCCATCTGATAGGTCTTCAGTAAACACGCTCCAAGAACACCATGTTCTGCAAGTCCTGAGAGGAGACAGAAGGAAACATTTAATCTCTGAATCCAGAGTGAGCTTACTTGAGTACAGGCGTGGAACCACTGCCTACTTCCAAACCTGAAACACACTTAAGCACGGCTGAACATCTGATGAGGTTCTGCCTAGATGCTCACTGACTCTAGCTATAGGGTTAGAAGGACTCTGAGTTCTGAAGCTCTGAGTTGGGTCATAAACACAAGCTTCCTGAACTCAGCTCTTGTCTTTAGACTGCATAATTGTCTTTCAGTGACTTAGTGAAAACCAGAATTTTTGTCTTGACAAGTAATTACAACACAGGACAGAGGAATCCCTATCTTGGTAGCGGTAAGTGCAGAAATATGAAGGTATCTTATTCCATTTAAAACAAACAAACAAACCCCCAAAACCCAACCAACCAAAAAACCCCCACCAGCTGTACTATAAAAACATTAGCTTTGAAAAGCAAAGCATTCTGATGCTAGCAACTACCAGAAGCTGAGTCCACCTAAATTATTTCAACTTTCTATTTTTTAAGTTTACGTTCTACTATAGGGAGAACCTTTTCCTCTTAAGGTTACCTTTTCTTACAGTGCCATCTGTTGCAGAACCTCACCTCTTTTACTGTTACTGTGAATGATATATCAACAATAAAGCAGAGACAAACTGCTTTATGAAAATACTGCATAGTAAGCTCTGTCACAATCATGACCTAAATGTATCTCAAGTGGCCGAATTGCCATTCACCTGTACGAGGCTGTAAGAAACAGTGAGTAATTAAAGTTTAAGAAACAGCAGAGTATTGCATCCGAAACCACCTCCAAGATAAAAGCTAACTCTTTCAGTTGCATATAGTAAGGGAGTTGAAACAATTTGAAAACTATTTGTATCTAAGAGGCCACAAGCTCCAACCCCACTTCTTTCATTAAAAATACCACCTATGTTCTGATGCATTAGACACTGGTAGTAAATCTCTGGGGACACAAGCAGTGTGTTGGGCCATTGCTACAGCCAGGGTTGAATTAAGTAGAGCACCTTTCCCACTGGATGAGGCCTTGCACTACAGCAGGATAAAAGCTAAAATTCAGCCGGGAAGTTTCACCATGCAGGGTCCCTTTTGAGCACACACCGGCAGCTCCTGTGTAATACACCACAATCACAGAGCAAAACATAGTTTCTTCTAGCAAGTGAGGACTGCCAATGAATTCTATCTTCCACTATCTCTCTTTATAGCAGTGGACAATTGATTTTCCATGTTTCACAATTAACAGTATTTTAATAGATTTTAGCCTTGACAATGCAGTAGTTTTAGTCTGCTTGAAATAAAAAAAAAAAGGCAAATAGCAACACTACCATAAAACACATTATTTTACTTAAGATAATACAGTTCAGCAGAAAAAAAATATTTTATTCCAGAGATAGCTTAAACATGTTTATTGGTGAATTTTGTTTAACAGGAACTAAAATGTCCTAAAACATTAAATGTCAGCCCTCTCTTCCAACTAGAATACACTCTTTGTCGAATCTGTTCTTAGAAAACTGATTAGCTGCCATGTGCTAGTTTAAAAGTCTTGACTGGTAAGCTCAAAATTCCAAGTTAAGAGTTATTCACTGAAATTTTCTAACAATTTCATTTCCCTTAACGTCCTTCATACAGATCCCTTGCTAGATCCTTCAGAAAAAGAAAATAGACTGATTATGGTTATTATTTTCACTTAGTATTTATACTAGTATTTTCTGGTTAGAGTGGGCAAAGTCTATGCCATGGCCAGCAACAGAAGACACCATCACACATACTCAGGACTGATTTCCTTCACAAACCTCAGCTTTTTGACCCCAACTCTTCCAGTTATTAAAACATCACAGTAGTTGGGTAGGGGATTTTTTCTGTTGTTTTGGCTTTCGGGTTTTTTTAACATGTGGGAACATACGCCTCCTGTTTTCAGAAGAGGTGACTTCTTGCACTTAGTGCCTTCTTTCCCTCTTTCAGTTTTGTTTTTTTAAAAGACATATTGATGCAAAGTCTTCATTAACACTACAGAGGTAAAATTAGGGAAGTTTCAATTGGAGATAAATGCCTTACAAAACTGAAATAGTAACAATCATGAATTAAAATAGAAATAGGCATGAAACTTGAATATAGTGGTGAACATTCATAATTAATATATAAAGTGCTGATTCACCTATCACAAACTTCTTATTCATGCATGCTCCCCTTCTCCCTTTCCTATAGCTATCATCACTGCTTTCACACCTTGAAGTCAGTTACAATTACATTCTTTCTAAAGAAAACTAGCAAGATATCATCACCAACAAAAAAACCCTAAAAATATGCCCCATCTCAAAAAGTTTTCATGTTACTATTCTGCAACCAGAAATAGCATGAGACAAAAAGGACAAGAGTTTCATTTAAGAGTTTTAGAGTAACACATCTCAATTCATATTGATGTTGCTTCAAACAAATTAAAAACGGGAAACAAAACATGAGACATGAAGTCTCCCCCAAGTGTTCCTTCAAATTCATTACATCTTTCTGGAGCAGGTGCACCAGCTTAAGTTCATTCCATGCAGAATTCTTTGAAGCATGTACAAGCGAGGAATGTCTATTCACTACTGTGGTAACTGGCACACCTGGTAGCCCACAGTGAGTCAATTTAGTCCTGAAAATACTGGAGCTGCATTCATACAGCATTACATTTAACCTCTCAGGGCCTGCTGAAAGGCACAACACCACAAAAAATAGAGACACTGTGCTTCCAGACTCCATATGGCCCATCCAAAACTTGCTTCCTGCATCTCTCTACTCACAATGTAACTTCCCAGATTAGGAGACAAGCTTGAGTGTCAGTTTGGAACAGTGATCACAGACCTCATGGCCACTGAAGCTCCAGGAAACCTGAAACCTGTAAAAGGAGACACACGATTGTTCATCATAAATGGAAGTACTAAGAGTGGTTTGAGAGAGAATCCTGCAGCAACATTTCAAGGTACTTCTTGAGAGGGTCTTGAAGACCAAACAGCACAGGGCCTCAACCCTGCAGGCACATGTATGCTTCACTCTAGCACACAGGAGCAGTCATTCTGGCAATTTAGAGCTGCTCCCACGAATAATTAGCAGTTGTGATTTTTTTTCAGGATAATGTCTGTGGTACAAAACACTTTTAATGAAGTAGCTGTTGGTTTATTTTTAATTTATCATTTTTAGATCATGTGATGGTATTAATGTGACTACCCTCAGTAAAGCAATTCCCTCCAAATGTGACAGTAAGTGGCCAAAATATCACTGCTAAGACAATAAATACTCCAGTTCAAAATTTAAATTTTCAGAAAAAAATCAAGGGGAAAAACCGCAAACCCTCAAATCCATCTACAACAACCTAATTAAACAGATGTGTTTAAAATCATAACAAGTTTCATCTGAATAAAGAAAAACTGCTTTCCTCTTGTGGTACAAAAAACATTGTGTCCTAATTCTGTAGCACAACATATTTTTCCCCCCTCTTCAAAAAAAGATCCCAGAAGCTGAACTTTAGAAAAGCCATATAAACATGTACTTCATCCTAGTTTTCTGAAGTGGACATTTTTAGAAGCATTCTAAAAAGAAACAGATGATAAATACTTAATGTTATGATTGGGAAAATTATTTTAGCATATTTCAGTCTTCACCAAAATTCTGTTCAACTCACCTCATTAATCTAACTGGATTATCACAACTCAGGTTAAATCCTTTACCCACCTCACAGGGCCTTCAAAGCTTCCTCACTACTTTGGCTTTAATATAAAGCATTTTTGGACTAGAGGCAAATAAATTTCACAGCATCTGGACAAAATATGTTTTTTTCCTAACTTGTTGAAGTCTTAAGACTTCAGGTGTGACATCATTCCTCAGTGTGACATCTTGTCCATAAAGATGACCTTTAGCACCAAGTTAAGTTTTGACATGAGGCAGAGCAAGTTTCAAACTCCAGTTCGGTACAGATCCCACTCACGCTTGAATGAGATACTCATACATCCACAGCAAATGCTCTAAGAGTTTTACTACTTTAAATGAAAACATGAAACTTCTGCTTGAGAAGATCTACTGTCTGTTCAACTGCCTTCTCAAGTCACTTACCTGAGAAAGGAAACCCAGAGACTGGAATGTGAGACCTTCATGCTCATAGTTTTTGGCTATTCTAAATGTCTTTTTCTTCCTATTCTTCATGGGACTTTTGGTGATTACTGAGGAAGCATTTCCCTGCAAACACATTGTCAAAAGCAGCATGTTTTCACAAGAAATTTTTATTTTGAGACATCAATCAACTTTGGAACAACCGAACACTGATATTCCAGCAAATTCTAAACTTCACTCACAAAAAACCACACCAAAGAACTAGTTCCAATATTATGGGTGGGTTGAGGCTAGCTGCCTGCCAGGTCCCCATCAAAGCTGCTCTATCCCTCCCTTCCTCAGCTAGACAGGGAGACAGAATATGAGAAAAAAAAGCTCATGGGTCAAGGTAAGGACAGGGAAAGATCATTCACTCACCAGTTACTATCACAGACAAAACATACTCGATTTGGGGAAATTAATTTAAATTATTAATAAATCAGAGCAAGATAATGAGAAATAAACCAAATTTTTCAAACATCTTATCCCCCCAACCCCACCTTCTTCCTGGGTTTAACTTCCCTCACAATTTTCTCTACTTCCTCTTCCCTAGCAAGGCAGGGGAACAGGGAATGGGGTTGTACTCAGATTATTATACATTGTCTCTGCTGCTCCTTCCTCCCCTGCTCCAGGAGTCCCTGCCACAGGAGGCAGATCTCCGTGACTTCTCCAAAATGCATCATCCTTCCTCAGGGCGGGCTGCAGTTCCTCATGAACTGCTCCAGCTTGGGTCCCTTCCAGTGGGGTACAGCCATTCAGGAACAGACTGCTCCAGCATGGGTCCCCCTCAGGGTCACAAATCCTGCCAGCAAACCCTCTACAGCTCCTCTCTCCACAGGGCCACAGGTCCTGCCAGGAGCCTGCTGCACAGGCTCCCAGCCTGCTCTGGTGTGGGATCCTCCACAGGCTGTAGGTGGAGACCTGCTCCACCGCAGACCTCCGCTGGGACATCCCACCTCATCATGGTCTGTACCATGGGCTGCAATGGAATCTCAACTCCAGTGCCTGAAACACCACTTCTCCCTCCTTCACCACTGCCTGCCCTTGGCTGCAGAGCTGCATATCTCACAAATTCTCATTCCTCTCTTCTCTCACTGGAGTTGCTGTTGCCCAGGGCTTTTTCCCCTTTCTCAAAAGACATTATCCCAGAGGTTCTACCACTCTCACTGATGGTCTCAGCCTTGGCCAGTGACAGGCCCATCTTGGAGCCAACTGGCATCAGACCTATTGGACATAGGGGAAGTTTTCAGCAGCTTCTCACAGAGCTCATCCCTGTAGCTGCTCCGCAACCAAAATCTTGCCATGCAAACCCAATACAAATACAGAGGCAATGGGGTAATACAGTAAAAACCATTCTTTATTAAATAATTTGCCCCACACATTTCCTGGACTTCATTTCCACTACAAGAGAGTGTAGACAGATCCTTCTAGGGATTTAGAATTTGCATCAATAATGAGAGCACTCCCTTTAGGATGCTCTCCTGCACATGATGCTAGATTTCCAAATCAGACCATATTCTGTGAAGAGTCATTATCCCATCTAATTAAGTGAAGGGAAGCAACTGCCACAGGGACATAAGAGCAGTTTCTCTTCTGTATTTGCTTATAGTAATCAGATTGTTGCAACAGAATATTATACAGCACGCTGTTTTGATTCTTTATCATTCTATAATCTTCAGAATTGCTAGCAACTCAAATAACTTCTTAGAAGAAGCTTCTCCTTGAACCCTGAGACTTCAAAATGGCAAGACTTGTCAAAGAGAGCTCAATATTCAGAAGCACAAACTATGTAAGACGTATCACGCTATTTTGAAAAGAAAGTAGTTTACAGACTCTACTATCTACATGAAGACTGTCTTAGACTGTTGGAGATGGAGGGCTTGATTTCAATGACCATCAGAATCTACTGCTGCACCAGATAAAGGAATTGAGTCTCAAATGAGGCTAGTAAATTATATTATCCCTGACTTCTGTCACATACAGAAGAAGATATTTCACATGATACCATCCCTAAGAAAATCACTTCATTCTATTTCAACATTAATTATGCTTGGCTTAAGAATTTAGAGTTAGTTCTTTGTTAATTGCCTGTCTCTTATATGGTATATACATAATAAAAACGTACAGCACCTGCTCATTCCAATTTGATTTCACTTATATTTCTTAGTAGTTTTGGACAGCAAAGGAGCTTAATGCTTTTTGCAAGTCCTGCCTAGTTGGACTGTCCGCTCTTATTTTTAAACAAATATTCAAGTAGGACTGTAGCAGGATACTCTGCCCAGGAATGTGGTCAAGCAACTTGGACAATGTCCTATTTGCAAAGTTATCAGTGGTGGGCTGAGCTCAGGCCATGTGCTGGTTTTGGTGTTGAACTATGCTAAAACCAGTCTGGCTAGCTAACCCCAACTCAGCATCCTGACAGTGAGGCAAAGATTTGGCAGACAAGCTGCTAAGCTGACCTGGCAGACACATGACTGGCAGTCAATCACTATACACTGTAAAAGTCTAGTACACTTTCATATGGCTGGGTTCCTCTAATATATTCCTTCTTGATACTCCTCAAGGTTAAGAGAGAGATCTGCCCACATGCACTGGTATGGTGAATTACATCAATCTGTACTTAATTGTTCCTTCTTGCTAGCTTTAAACATAATTGCTTTGCAATAGTGCACTATACTATCCTATACATATGCTGCTAGTAGTTTTAGCTTTCATACTGTACAGTAAAGAATTCTGGGGCTAAGGCTGGACCCAGCCACACCAGGACCCCTCTCTGAGGAGTTTAGGCAGCAAGGGGTTCCTTTCTGCTCCTCGTGGCTCAACAGCAGGGCTTGTCACTACACCCAGGACAAGTATATAGAGCAAATATTTAAAAGATCAGTATTCATTTTTCTGCTGAAGTTTTGAAAACACATAATGATAGACTTGTATGTTTGTTTCTGCTACAGAATCAAGAAAGTGTCTCCTTACAGTTGTCTAAAACAGCTACATATGAAAAGAAAAATCTCACACCAGACCATTACAGATGACAGAACCAGACAGGTTATATTAGCAAAGGATAACCTGGGATAAGTTTACACTGAAGCCATAGACTTCCACCAAAATTTAGAGCTTTGGCCCTCCCACACCAGCATCCCTGACATAAACTCTGAGATTATATGTTAGAAGATATTTTATTCCACAAAAGGCATGTTTATTCCTGAAGTCATCTTTAAATCGGGAATGTGTGAGTGTGCATCTAGAGAAATTCTGTTTCCCAACACAATCAAGAAGAGGTTTAGAAGACAGGATTAAAATCTGATTTTAGTCTTTTTAAAGCACTTTAGTTTTTTTAACCTCAGGACATCTTCCCAAGTATTTTTTAGCAACTATTTTTTGAGGGAACAGACAACAAGTCATTTAGCTTCCATTTGAGATTTTCAGCAGAACTCTGTGATCATTTTAGCATGTTTTTATGCACATGCATGAAGATTTATTGCTACTGGGAATTACTTTTGAGCCATGTGGCTGCTCTACCCCAGATATCTGATATACAAGAACTGTACCTCCCCCCAAAACATGCGGATGTGTGACACACTGCACCACAGACCTCAGGCTCTGAGAGGAGGAACATAGGTGGAAGCCACATATATGGGAAGCACACCACAGCTTACCACTACAAAATTAATTTTTGCACTGGAAGCACCATGAAGCAGCCATATTTTCCACTGCCCTTAGGAGTAATGATCTGCACCCCGAACACAGAGTGTATAAAATCAGCACTTCTCCCAAGTCTTTTATCATTATACGCAAACATACAGATAACTAAAAGGTAGAAAAAACACGAAACAGTCTATGCTTCAATCTCAGGTATTCACTTAATGCGTAAGCTACAAAGAGTTAACTACGACCTTTAGAATCTAAAATTAAGATACTTTACATTGTGCAACACAAATGGTATCTTCTGCATTAAAAAACAGCTTTCATTCCTAGTGAAACCTTACTCAGAACCTTGAATCCTTTAACAGAAAGGCTTGACACCAAATAATGAAGGAAAGAGAAGCAACATTTGACATTTCCAATTTACACACACTCTTCTGACAGATTATAGACAATATCAGCCAAGCAGAGCTGCCATGTTCTGAATAGTTAGAAAAGCAGAACACTAAAAGCCAAGATACCAATATGTCTTCTAAAAGCCAGACAAAAACATTTCCATTTGGCTTATTTTCCTGCCTCGTGGAACAGAACAGTAGCAATAAAAATGTCAGAATTAAGCGTCTCTTACAGAACACTATTTATAAATCAATTTCTGGGTAAATATAAGCAACCGTTACAAACATAACTCTTAAAAAAATGCAATGTAGGTGAAGTTACAAGGTTTCCAAAACCTTTTCTGTAATACAAGTATAAAGGACAGAATGGACACAAAGGAAGTTACAGCAAAATAAGAAGCAATCCTATCCTGATAAGGACTTATCTCATAACATGATGAGCTCCAGAAAACGTTTTGTGCACGGCAGTGGCCAAATATTTAGTACTGTTAAAGGGACATACGCCTGCACTCAGCCCTGACTCAAAACTCACAGAAAGTTTTTCCTAAACTTTTTCCTTTCTTCAGTCTTTCTTTCTTCTACACGGATATCAGTGTGAAACTAGTTTAGAAGTAAAATTTAAATAAATGGAAAATCCAAACAAACGGTTTAATCTGAGTGGAATGTGCTGTTGGCGAACAGGCTGCATTTAAAGCTAAAAGTTTTGTTGCACCAAAACACCAGGAACAGGCTCAGCAACAAGCTGCAGTGGAAAAAATCTTTCAGAAAAGAGGTTTACCTCCTCCCAAAAACAAATACCATCCTCCCTCCCCCCAGAAAAAGAAAACAAAAGAAAAAAAAGCCAAAAAGGTACACAGGAAAGACTTTAGAGCTTTAAATAAGTTTGCATTTTCAAGTTTGTTCCTCCTTTGAATAAGTATTGTATTATTCCACATTTATTCTCTAGGAGGTAAGGAATCCTTGACAAAAATATTTGTCTCAGAAGAAAACTGTTTAAAAACAATTCAATAGCAAGCAAGAATATCCCAGGGAGTGAAATTTGGTGAAGAGGCGGTTACACCTTGAGTCTCAAAGCTTAGGCCCACAAAGCCAGTCAGCTATTTAGGCAGACAAAGGACCTGCCAGGAAAGACCTGCAACCAAGAAAACTTTCTTATTGACTCCAGAAAACAGAATAGTGAAGAAAAGTTACAATTTCTAACTAATTTACAGGAAAAAAATGCCCACAGGTTTTCAGAAGCAGTTTTCAGGGCTTTTCTATAGTACAGTGCCTGAAATGAAAGTAAGTTCTCGCAGTTGCACAGAAGGGACACATTATCAGATTACATAAGTAGCATCACCTCTATTTTTAAAATACCAGCCCAGTGTATTTTGGGGCAATATTCTTGCACTAGAACACAACACTGAGTGATACTTTTAAGCCAAAATTACATGAAAGAACAAGCATGGTTTCTACAAAAAGCTGAATTAAGGAAAATGGTTCATTGTTTACTAGGTTTAAATAGCACTAAACCAGTTCATCTACCCAAACCAACTTTTGGCAGTAATCTAACCTAAGCTTTTCAGAAAAAAAAAAAAAGGAAAGACAAAAAAAAAAGTCAAAGTCACTGAAAACCTCAGGAAAGCAGTAAACAAGAAAAACCGCCATCACTTAACTTCTTAGATTTAATTCATTTATGTAGCTTCAAGTGAAGATTTCCATGTCTCACTTGATTTCTGGAGAGAGACCTAAGCTTTTCCCACCCTCCAATCCCCCTTAAACTGTAAACAATTTACTGGAATAGAAAACCATACTGACAGCAAACCATATTTTTGGAAACTTAAACACTTGGTATCCACAGGAAAATATAATCAAGCTTTCAAAACTATTTTTTCTGGCCCACAATGGTATATTCAGTACTTTTCCACTATGTTTATTTTAAAAGGAGAAACCCTGACCTGAAGAAAAAGTCAAGAGTAAGCTGACAAAACAGCAAGTATTTCTTCAGTGCTCACTTTGGACTTGTCACAGTAAGACAATGCAATTTTCTTTAAAGTAATATATCTTTGGTCAGGCTAACAGAAGATAAATTATTTTACATAACCTAGAAGTCCATACTTTTTTTTTTTAACTTAATATTGTATGCTAATTTACAAAACACTCCAAGATCTTAGTGCTTTTCCCTTTGCTTGAACATCTCCAGAAGACACACAAAATTTCCCCATTTGTGAGCGAAAAGCATCCAAATGTATGCCAAGAGCCCAAAATGAAGACAGTTATTTACATAATAAATAGGAAAAACAAATTATAAGATTAAAAAAACCCCCGAAAACTATAAATAAATTTGCTTTTTGGAAATTTAGAGCAGAACTTCTAGCAAAATCAGTGCAGAGAGGGGAAGGATCACTGCTACCCATACACTATTAGTGTCAGAGCAAGAAAAATGATTTCAGATAGAGACCTAAGCTGACACTAGAATACGAGTGTAGACTGGAAAGGATTGTATCCAGTTATGAGTTGAAACAAACAGCCAACTTCTAAAATTACCTCTAGAAAGAGAAGCAGAATCAAAAGAAAGTTTAAAAAAAAATCTAAAAAAAGAGCTTGTGTGACTTAGTGACTGCTAGATCAGGAGAACAGATGCTATTATTTACAAAATGCATTCAAGCTGAAGCATTTCTCGTTTCTACAGATCTCTAGGTATTACTTCCTATTTAAAAAAAAAGACAGGAAACAAACCTTTTTTAACTAAGCCACCAAGGTACATCCTATAATTGCTTACCTCAATAGTAAACAGTAAGAGATAAAGAAATATTTGTGTTTGATTTCTTCAGTTTTAAAGCATTTCAATGCAGTAAAAAGATAAGTAACAACCAAGGTATTATCAAATGTGTGCTTCATGCTTCACTTCTTTTGAAAATAAAAGTTCTAGTTATGATATCCTGAAAATCAATTCAGCAGAATCACATAAACTCATAAATTTACAGATCAAGTAATTTTGAACAATTATAAGAAAAAGTTGACTAAGCAAAGCTCATTTCCATACAAGAAGAATGGCATACCGTTAGCATGGAAAATTATGGAAAGGTTCCAAACATAGAAACAGCATTAGAAGTGCCCCAGATACCCCACTTTGCATCACTTTGAGAACCTCCACTGTTTTCAAGCAATTCCTTACTCCAACCAAAGACATTCCCAAGGTCAGGCAATTCTGCACTTGACAAGCTCAACAAGACAAAATTTCCCTTCATCTCTCTCAACAGACCGAGCCTTGAGAAAGGAGGCAAGTACGCTGAAGGAGGGAAGAGGCAGATAAGGCCATCTAAATTTTATTGACAAGTTTTTAAAAATTATGTTCACACCCCTGCTCAGAATATTCCCTAACATGTCAAGATTTATTCTTCTCCCTTAATATCTCCAGCCAGCCTTGCCCCACACACGTGATACAGACCCATCATCAGAACATATTTACAATAAATACTGCAGAGGCAGCAGAAACTGTAAATAAGACTAATCATTTAAAAGCATCATGTCATTACTTCAGTATTCTCTCTCAATATTGAGAAAAGCAAGAGTATTGAACACCACCAAAAAAGGCCCCAACAGACAGATGTTTTCTAAACTAGTGATCTGGTAAAGGAACACGTGGATTTTGAAGGGAGCACCCTGCAACGAAAAATTAAATCCATTCCATCCAGTGGCTGGAAGAGACAGAACATACTTTTGCTATGAAGTGAACTCTCAAAAAATAATGTTAATTCATTTTATACAAGAGCACTATGGGAAACAGGAACTGATTTGGGTGTTGGCATTGTGCAGAGAGACTAGTCAGCTTCCAGACGGATCAGATTCCCCACCATCAGTGAGGGTACCATATTTAAATTCCTAAGCTTGAGCAGACTATAAATTTCAACTGAGACACCTTTCTGTGGTGGCTGACCAACAGTAAGCATTGCAGGGTAACATCCCTATCATGCAACAGGACACAGTCAAATTAACTTGGACAAAAGAAATCCCACAACCTAACAGGTCTGCCTAGCTAGAGATCTCAAAGTTCACTAAAGAAAATTACTTGTGTTGTACAGGAAGGCTAAAAAAGACTTTAGACAAAGTTATGAAGTCATTTATCAAAGATTACACCAAAGAAGATTAAAGATTTGGAAAGTTAGCCACTCTTCCATAATACCACTCATCAGGATAAACCATTTGGGAGCAATGAGCATAATTTTCACCCTTATTATTCTTAACAAGCATGCACCACACAGCTTAGACATCAAGCACTCACAAAGCAGAGTGAACTCCCTTGTGACTTCACATCGCTAGAACAAACATAACAATGAAACAGAAAAGTAACTACAATTTTATCCTTTATGGATGCACACAGGGGAATTACTACCTCCTCTCCTGGCAGAGGCTTTATTTGTCCTACCACAGTGGCAAAGGAAGAGGACACAACGTCTGCTTTGGCTGTGATTAGAAGTCTTCCCATCCCTTCTGGATGCTCACTTACTTTAAACCATGAAAGCGTTTTGCCAGGATTTGGAAAGGAAGGATATTCATTCCTTGTCCTCTGCCAAGCAAGCCTAGATCCCAACCAGCGCCTCAAGGTTTTAAGACAAGAAGATATATTTGGCTGCTAACATGACCCCTCTCTTCTGCGCCATAACAGCCCTTGGCAGACTATGGAATTCTGATACATTTACCCACTAAAGCAGTAGGCCTGAGAAAACAAACAGGTAATCAAAACCACCCCTCAAGCCCACGTGATGGTTTTATGTATGAGACAGTTTTCAGACCACAAGTTTGAGCACTATTTGTCTGGTAAATACTGAAGGTTAAAGGGAAAGGATTTAGATGATGCTTGAAGTCCGTCCAAGCAGTTACCAATACAAAGCACAGAAAAAGAGGCTGTAAAGAAAAATCATCCAGTTAGCAATGCTCTGCCTTTCCCAGGGAGGGATCAAATAAGCACCTCGCTCCTGCCTGATGTTTAAAATAGTTTAGATCTAGTGAAGAACATGACTGGATAGTCTATCCTAATATTGACATTTTCCCCAAATGTCCAACCCAAGTCCTTCTGGAATTCAGATCCATTGTTCATTCATTCTAGCTCATGTTTTCTTTGTTTCTGCAGCAATCTTTTCATCCCCATTTCTTTTGGAACATATTACCTTAAGCCTCCTTTTAGCCAACTATACCACAACTAAGTACTTCAACTTTCTGCAAAAAAAAAAACAAAACCCAAAGGACTATATTTGATAAAAGCTCACATGAAATATTAAAATAATTTTAAATTATATGGCTGTTCTCCAGTATTCTTACTCTCCCTCCCAGCTTGTAATCTATTCAACAAAGCATAAAAATTTGTTAATCAAGACTTTGCTGGACAGGACCTTGTAGAGCCTGTACCAAGTACTTGTTACCTGACCTTGCTTGCCTTCTGGGGATGGTTTTTCAGCTGATTTTACTCACTAAAGTGTAGTTTATAGACCACAATTCCCTAGCTTCTTAATAAGACTATCATGTGAACATTGAGGACTCCAGTATATCAACCTATTAATATTATACAATCTCTCGGCACCACAAGGCCTGTTACTCCGTCATCACAGAAGTAGCAGCAATGCTGTATTTAAAAGAACTTATCCTGGATAAGTCTGCTTTGGCTGTTGCTCAACTTCCTTTCCTAGGCACTAAAAACGTGCTCCAACACTGGTCCAGTATTTTTTCTTTGAGCTACAGTTAAAATCCATCAGCTTCCTCTTCATGCCATCCCATTTAGCCCACACTGAAGAGGTATGCACCAATTAATCTGATTCTGCTATTTCCCTCCACGATCTCGAAACTGCAATCCACTACATGGGACTGCTTCAGCTGGTTGGTTTTTCTAAGCACCTTGGAATTAATTTCATCAGGCTCTACCAGATTGAAAATCTGTTGCTTATCCATGCAACATACAGGCTTCCCCCACCCTCCAGCCTCGGAAGGTACTATTTATGCTTTTATCATGGCTATTGACTACACGGGTCGGATTAACCGTTTCAGAAAACATTTCAATCACCTCAGCATTATCTGTTAATCCATTAATCTGTAGATCTTTTATTTCTTGCTTTCTTCCAATATTCATTTTAGCTACGCCTCCTTATATTTTTGACCATCCTAGCTTTATTCATACAACTTTGTGCACTTTGCATCGCCAGCAACAGATTCTTTCCCATTTTCTGTATGTTTCTTTTGTTTACATCAATGAAAAGATCAACAGAGAGCAGAGCTCTTTTTTCATTGCTAATTTTCCCCTCCAATGCAAGTGTTTAATATCATTAGATTATTTCTCAAGAGATTGAGATAATTTCTTTCTTCCTTATACTTGCCCCCAATCAAGCTCTGCATGCCAAATTCTATGCTTTTTGACATTTTTGGGTTTTATTCTACTGTTGTCATCTTTTATCCTATGTAGACTAGCATCTTCTTGCACCTGTAGAACCTGCCCTCCATCTATGCATTCTCTTCGTTAATATAGAAAACTATTTTTATGAATTTACATACCCATGGAGAGCAGTATGTTCTGCTGAGTTTTCTCCATTGGATGGTTACAAGAAGAGATTTTAATTATCAAATCTCATCCTTTCAGTGATTCTTCTCCAGCTACAGACAGACACCTTGTATTTATTCTCCAGTCATATACATCTAATTGATTCAGTTGAGGCTGGCAGAAGACTTTCAACGAGCATGTGTTTAGACATCCCACTGCTGTTCTTTCCCAATAGATTTGTGTTGGTGCGCAGACACCCAGCACACTGGGAGGAATGACGCACTATTCTGCAAGGTCATAGGCAATATGCTATGAATACGTACAAAATACCCCAGGACCAACAATTTATCAAAAACCTATGATACATATTTGGGGGTTTACCTCAAAAACTATTCATCAAACATTTTCAAATGCAAACATTGAAATTATTTTCACTTAGTTAAAGCATTGCGATTGAAATACCTTTGCAATATTTTAAAAATTATCTATTGAGGTCAAAGTAGCTTTAGGAACTTGCTTTTTTTAATAAAAGCAAAAACATTTTAATTAGGAAAAAGGGGACTAGTTTGCTGACACTGTCTTTGTAATAACGCTTACAAAAACAACTCATCTGTTCTTAATGGGAAAATAGAAAATAGGTGAAAAATTATATGTTATTATACATAAATATATATAGCCTACAAAGAGAAAACTCTTTATTCTGAATATAAGTCAAATCAACAGGAATTTGTGTTAAGCAACAATTAATTTTATAGATTCTGATACAAGCAATATTATTAATAATGCTATTTATTAATAGCAAAGAAGAAAGCTGCATACTTAACATTGCATCATATATCAGAGGAATTTCCATCTAGGGGAATAAACCCCAAAACATAACAAAGGCAGGCTTAGAGGGATGCCATGCTGACACAGGCTGCTGCCAAGCCTGCAGCTTTCACCAGCCATATAATGCATTCTACCAACCTGCTCCAGACACAAAGCTGCGAAACCACCAGGAACACAGTTGCTCATGCCTAAATACTTGCTGACTGCCCCAAGAAGCAAGAGGGCACTAACTCAAAGAAAGAAGTAGCAATCAGACCACATGGAAAATTCTAATCTTTGATTTCCTCACTGATTTATGCCGGAAGCAAATCTGAAAGATGAATAAAGCACATTTTATAGTTCTCCATACTGAGGCAGCTAGGGTGGGGAGGGATAAAAAGAAATGTATCAGTACAGGCTCAGACTTCTAGTCTGGATTTGACCATTCCACAGGAGAGAGAAAGACAGGAGCCCCAGTTCAAAGGAGAACTTTTGGGCTCAAAGTTGTCTCTCCTGCCCTGGGCTCTATGTCATTTAATAACTTTACACGGCATAATGGTAAACATTGCTGTGGACTTCAATATTGTTTCAGATCCCAAAACAGGGAGATAAAATAATACAAGTGCTGATGCTGTTCTGAATGGGATTTCACATTTTTATGTTACTACACCATTTACTTTTGAAAGCACTGCTGAAAGCTGTAAGTTCTATGGAGTGATAATATTTAATTTAATAGTTTGCTTTATCTGCCATTTTCACTGCAGAGATCTAAAAAAAATTCTTCTTGATCATGTAATCAACAGAAAACCATTTCACGCCTGACAACAGTCCTCAGCAGCCAAAAGGAATACTTGCATTGGATTATTTCTCCAACAAATGCAGATCCAAAGACTACAATGAAAATTTTCATTTATGAGCACAGATACAAGAACTAAGATTCGCCACTGGAAATTCATAAAATATAGAATACTTCTCTCTTAGATCTATGCTCCTGAGAAGGAAAAGTGACAAAAACAGCTTTTAAAGATTTTCTTTAAAGAATGTTATATTTGATTTTATTTAGCTTAACTTGCTGATAAACTTTTACTGCAGCTTATGTGTATACAATTGTTTCACAGCTATTAAACTTTTCACAGCTATGTTTACTAATCAAGCCAGCAATGACCAGGGTATTTGAACTTGCATTTGCTGTATAAAGAGGGACATTTTCTGCCAGAACTTTTTGGCCTAGTTAAAAAAACCCCAAACTAGTAACAAAGTTTCTAAACCAGACTAATAGTTGAACAGGCCACTAACTTCAAATACATAAAAACCCAAAAGGCAGTCATCCGGTCCTGTATTCTGACCTTCCCCCAAAATTTAGGTGAGAGATCACCATCTGTTTGGCCTTTGAATAGACTCTGATATCTTGAACCTGACAAAAACAAGTCTTCCCTTAGCAGTCTGTTCCAGTGACTCATCATTCTCACTGCTAACAGCCTCCCTTCTCTTATGAACCTTTAACAGGGAAGATGCCAGATTAAGTTTTCAACTTTATATTCAAGTTTGGGGTGGTTGTTTGTTTGTTTGCTTCACTGGTTTCGGTTTTTAAATAAAAGCTTTGCACTGAGACCATGTGAAACCATCAGCTCTGATAAAATCTGCTTTGAGAAAAACGCCCCACACAGCCCAAACTGTGTAAAATAAGTTATACTGTATTTATCACACTGCACACTACTGAGAAGTTAGACAAAATAAACAGCTTTTCAGCTTCAATAACCCAAACCCAGAATGTGTTTCTATAACATATGAGGCTTTTAGTGTTACACATATATATGTTTATGACATATAAATTATTATATCTATAATACTTTCATATATTATTATTATTTTCCCCTGGATTTCCCTATATTCAACCTGTTAAAGTTCAGGGAGAAAAAGCACAATAAAGAGAATCAGGCAGCTATCTCCAAACACAGCTCTATGTATTCACTTGTGATTAAAAGAAACACTCGAATTTCCTTTTCCTACTCTGCAGCAAGTAGTATTTTTAGCAGTGCTGATGGACCCGTTGATACAAGAATTCCAAGACCTGCGCAAAAACCTGAGGTGAGCAAGAGAATCGCAATGCAAGTAACTATAATTAGCCTGTAAGAGTGGAAGAGTACAAAGTAACATTTATTTTTGTTAGCATTAGGTCAGTAAATGTAATCCTCTATTGGCTAGGCTGCCTATGAGCTATGAAAAAAAAGTAGTTTGGATCCTATCGATTCCAGTGGAGAAGCTACCAAAAAACAACAGGAAGGGAATTTTGACAGGCTCTGGCTTAATAACGTTGAAGCTCATATGGCTTTAAAAAGCTCCAAAACTTCCCATTTATATTTTCAATTGGCAACCACTAATGTTAATACCACAATCCTTCCTGCTTTTCTATTAAAGCCAACCCGGTAATACCACAGCACTGGTCATACAGACTGAAACTAGAGTGTTAAAGTTGTCTTTTTAGTGCTTCCTTGGGGAAGCCCCAACTTTCCAGCCATTCATTGCCAAATCCTCTCTGCTGGATTGCACTGAAAGACTTCATGCTTTTTCACAGAATAGTTAGGGTTGGAAGGGACCTCTGGAGATCATCCAGTCCAACCTCACTGCCAAGGGAGGGTCACCTAGAGCAGGTGACACGGCAACGCATTCAGATGGTTTTTGAGTGTCTTCAGTGAGATACTCCCGCCCCCGCCTTTTAATAACTCTTTTCTAAATGTTTCTTCAGGGAGAGAGTCGTAGGGGCGGGAGAGCATTTAGCACTTGTTAATTGAACGAATCAATCTGACAGTGTGGATCAGACGCCCACCTCGTCGCACAGATGAAACCCGAAGCTGCCCTGCGTGGGACGGGTCCGGGAGAGCCCCCGGTCCGGTCCCGAAGCCAAAGGGGGTGGCATGCCGCGCTCACCTGCACCCCGCAGAGGATCGCCTCGCTCTTCTCCCTCACGTCGGGGAAGGGGCACCTCTTGGACAGCATGAGCAGGCGGGCCAGCGCCTCGCCCAGCCCGTCGCGGGCGGCGGGCGCCGGCAGCCCGTCGGCGGCCGCCCCGGAGGCGATGCTCTCGGCGCGGCGGAGCACGGCTTGCCC
>VYZT01059470.1:1862-13232 GCA_013400735.1 Pomatostomus ruficeps | reverse complement strand
AGGAGGAGGAGGGGAAGGAGGAATTCATCCCAGACTGTACCTGTTGCTGGTGGAGTTGTAGCCGTTCTGGTGCCTCAGAGCCTGGCGGACCCAGTCCTGCAGCAGAGGTTGGAATGTTTGGAATATTTGGAATATTTATTAGAATATTTATTAGAATATTCGTGATTGGAATATTTGGAATATTTGTTATTGGGATATTTGCCATTGGAATATTTGTCATTGGAATATTTGCCATTGGAATATTTGGAATATTTATTATTGGGATATTTGCCATTGGAATATTTATTAGAATATTTGTGATTGGAATGTTTGCAATATTTGCCATTGGAATATTTGCCATTGGAATATTTGCCATTGGAATATCTGGAATATTTATTATTGGGATATTTGTCACTGGAATATTTGCAATATTGGAATTCGTCACTGGAATATTTGTCATTGGAATATTTATTAGAATATTTGTGATTGGAATTGAAGGAATTGGAGCAGGATTGAAGGAATAGGAAGAGGATTGAAGGAACTGGAAATTTGGATTGAAGGAACTGGAAATTTGGATTGAAGGAACTGGAAATTTGGATTGAAGGATTTGGAAGAGAATTGAAGGAATTGGAAATTTGGATTGAAGGATTTGGAAATTTGGACTGAAGGAATTGGAAATTTGGATTGAAGGAATTGGAAATTTGGATTGAAGGAACTGGAAATTCGGATTGAAGGAACTGGAAATTCGGATTGAAGGAACTGGAGCAGGACTGAACTCTGGGAGCCCCCTGAGCTGCGGGAGGTGTCCCCGGTGGAAATCAATGAGATTTCGGGTCCTTCCCAAGCCCTTCCGGAACATTCTGGGGCTGTTTGAGCCCAGCATGGCTCCCTGGGCCCCGTTTTGGGGGAATTCACCCCGAACCCAGGGCTGTCTGTGCCGTACCTGCGATCTCGCCGAGGGCCACTTGGCTGTCCCAGCTGACACCTTGTACAGGGACTCCCTGGGGAGAGAAAATCCAGAGATCCTGAGCACCGGGGAGCCGAACAGTCCCCAAAATTCCCTGGGCAGCTCCCGAGAACCCCCCCGAGGCAGCTCAAAAATAAAGAAATAAAAATTGCCCGGGTCAGGAGGAAAATCAGAGTGGTTTCCAAGGCCTGGTAACTTCTGGATGCATCCAAAATGAAAAAAAAAATTGTTGTTTTGCTTTAAAATTCTCTTTTCATTTTGAAATTAGCCTGAAAAATGAAAAAATAAGGTAATCCAGGCTGAGAAATGACAAAAAAAAAATATTTCAGGGCGATTTCAATGATTTCCCCACGGATAAAATTCTGATTTAATTCCTTTTTGCTTTCCCAGCACCGGGGGTGCAAACATCCAACGGGGATCTCTAATCCATGGAATTTCCAGGGAATTCCCAGGGAATTCCCGGCGTTTGCAGGCGGGTTGGGGACTCACCTGCAGGGCTTGGGGCACTGCTCGAAGCAGTTCAGGTGGTGGTTCCTGAGGCGGTTGTAGAGCTGGTAGAAGCAGTGACCTGCAGGGACGGAGGAGCGGGGTCAGAATCCTCCTCTCGCCCTGGAGTGAGGCCAGGCAGGGATCTGACCCGCCCAGCGTGGGCCAGGATTGAGGAGCAGAGGATTTATGGGGAAATTCAGAATTCCAGCTCAGGAATCAGAGGATTTATGCAGAGATTCAGAATTCCAGCTCAAGGACCACAGGATTTATGGAGAGATTTCAAATCCCAGCTCAAGGATTTATGGATAAATTTTGAATCCCAGCTCAAAAATCAGAGGATTTATGCAGAGATTCAGAATCCCAGCTCAGGAATCAGAGGATTTATGCAGAAGAAGGACCAGAGGATTTATGGAGAAATTTTGAATCTCAGCTCAAGGAGCAGAGGATTTATGCAGAGATCTGGAATCCCAGCTCAAGGATCAGAGGATTTATGCAGAAATTCCGAATCCCTGCTCAAGGACCAGAGGATTTATGGAGAAATTTAGAATCACGATCAGATTTCAGAGCTTAAAACCATAAAATCACAGAATCCTGGGTTGGAGGGAGCTTAAAAATAAACTCCTACCTCCCACCACCCCAGGGAGCTCCAAACCTGGCCTGGGACACTTCCAGGGATGGAGCAGCCTCAGCTTCTCCGGGAATTCCATCCCAGGGAGGGGTTTCATCCCTGAATTTCTTACCCCAGCGCGGTGCCGAGGAGAGGGAGGAGTCTGACCCTTCATTAATGTCCTTAATTAGGATTTTAAATCTTGATATCCATGGGAAGGAGCCTGTGGATATCAAGGTTTAAAATCCAGCTGGGATTCAGGGATTCAGGGATTCCAGGAATGTTTGGGATTGCAGGGGGGTCTGGGCAGGGCCAGCAGTCGGATTTATGACCCTGTGAGACCTTTAAACTCAGGATATTCCGTGATTCCAGGAATCCACGGGAGGGAAAACTCGTGGGGGTGATGCAGGGAGCCGCAGGGAATTCCAAGGATTCGGGAAGGAGCTCTCACCCCAGGCAGGCTGCTTGTTGTAGTCGCAGTACTGGGCCCCGGCGGGCAGGGGGTA
The DNA here is from genome assembly GCA_013400735.1 of Pomatostomus ruficeps. NCBI lineage: Eukaryota > Metazoa > Chordata > Aves > Passeriformes > Timaliidae > Pomatostomus > Pomatostomus ruficeps. The sequence goes on along the minus strand of VYZT01059470.1, from coordinate 10,684 downwards.
ATAATAATACCCACAGCCACACTCCCGCACCATGATGTGCTGGAAGCAGGAGTGCAGGCAGGCCTGGAAGACAAAAAAAGCAAAAAAAAAAATTGGATTAACCAAAAAAAATTCCCATTCTGTAGGATGAAGCCGTTAAGAGAAAAGGAACGGGTTTTGTTACAGCAAAAAAGCACCGGCCATGATAATGGGAGATTTTCCCACTCCTCATTCCGGGGATTTACCCCTGAAAAATTGTTGGAATCGGAGGATTTTCCCAGCTGCCTTTCCCGTGGTGGTCAGTGGCATCTGAGTGAAAAAAACCACCAGAGCCAGGAGCAATTCCTGATACCTGAGAGCCCAAAAATGTCCTGCTGGGCCACCTCAGCTGCCTCCCTGATGTCAGAAAGACCCCGGGGCTGGCACTGGGATCCTCCCCTTGTTCCAGGAGCATTCCCAGTCTGGGATGGGCAGGGATCTCAGGGATCGCTCGGAAACTGCTGAGGCAGGAGAGGAAGGAAAGAGGAAACGGCGCCCTGGAGAGGGAGGAAGGAGCTGAGGCTCCTCCTGGGCTGGGCTGGGCTGGGCTGAGCTGGGATGAGCTGGAATGAGCTGGGATGAGCTGGACTGAGTGGACTGGGATGAGCTGGACTGAGCTGGGATGAGCTGGACTGGGCTGGGATGAGCTGGACTGAGTGGACTGGGATGAGCTGAGCTGGGCTGAGCTGGAATGAGCTGGGATGAGCTGGGCTGAGCTGGACTGAGTGGACTGGGATGAGCTGAGCTGGGCTGAGCTGGACTGGGCTGGGATGAGCTGGGCTGAGCTGGACTGAGTGGACTGGGATGAGCTGGGCTGGGCTGAGCTGGACTGGGCTGGGTGAGCTGAGTGGACTGGGATGAGCTGGACTGAGCAGGGATGACCTGGGACTGCTGGGCTGAGTTAGGCTGAGCTGCNGATGAGCTGGGCTGAGTTAGGCTGAGCTGCGATGAGCTGGACTGAGCTGGGATGAGCTTGGCTGAGTGGACTGGGATGAGCTGGGATGGGATGAGCTGGGCTGAGCTGGGCTGAGTTAGGCTGCTCAGCCGGGCTGCGCAGCCCCGGGCGGTACCTGCAGGGTGTAGGAGTTGTTGTAGAGCAGTTTCACGTCCACATCATCCCCGCTGCTGGTGCATCGGCCGTAATTGCCCCCCAGGCGATTCACCTCGTCCTGTGGACACGGAAAAGTGATTAGCAGCGTTAATTGGAGCTGGGCAGAGCCTCTGGACTGTGCTGGAGGGAGCAGGGAAGGGCAGGGAGTGGCAGAGCTGGGCCTCGATAAAACACAGGGGAGAGGTGGGAGAGCGCCAGGGAGTCAGGGAATTTCGGGAGGGACCCACAGGGATCAATCCCTGCCCAGGACACCCCAAAATCCCACCCTGGGCATCCCTGAGAGCGTTGGCCAAACATTCCTGGGGCTCTGGCAGCCTCGGGAATGTGGGAATTCCCAGAGAGCCTCCCCCCCAAACCCTCCTGGTTCAGCCCCCATGGCCCCTCACAGAGCAGCAGCAGCTCCTCCTGTCCCAATAATTCACTCCTGTCCCAATAAATCCCTCCTGTCCCAATAATTCACTCCTGTCCCAATAAATCCCTCCTGGCTGTTTGTCCCCATCCCAGCCCACCCCGGCAGCTCCTTGGGAAGGGCCAGGTTGGGATCAGAGAGGTGCAAAAACCTCAGCGTGACTCAAACCGGGCTCTGATGTTTTGGGCACAAAAAGGCCACGGTTGGGAGGGTTTTATTTGGACCTGAAGAGGGGGTGAGGAGAGGAAAGAGAGGCCCCCGAGGCTGCCGGGTGTCCCCGAGCCCGGGGCCATGGTTGGGATGGTTTTATTTGGACCTGAAGAGGGGGTGAGGAGAGGAAAGAGAGGCCCCCGAGGCTGCCGGGTGTCCCCGAGCCCGGGGCAGTGCCCGACCTGCCGGATGCCGATGGTGGTGGCGATGCCCGGGCGGATGTCGAAGCCCTCGTGCTCCAGGAAGGGCGTCTGGTTGTGGTTGTGGATCATCACCTTCACGCCGGCCACCGTGGACAGCAGGGGGATGTGATCCTTCTGCTCCGCCCGCAGGATCAGGGACAGCCCTGGGAAGCAGAGAAAAGGGAGCAAAGGAACACCCTGAATTCTCACATTGATCCAAATCCTCGCAGGAGAGAGGTTTTTATTCCACCTGAGAGTGGCCAGGTGAGCACGGCACCAACTCCAAACCCTCAGCAATCCCAGAATATTCTGCAATAATGACTGGGAGATTATCCTGCTCATAAAGATTATCCTGCTCGGAAACTAAAGGATATTCTGCTTTTTAAATGTCCCTGACTTGGCTGTCACTCGTGGCAAACCCATCTTTGTGCCACCAGAAGAGAGGCCTGAATACCTCAGGAAATCCTGGACAGAAAATACATTTAAAGGCTGGATAAATTATATTAATTCTATTAATTTTAGCCCTTTTCCGTGCCCTCCGGCCCAGCGCTCACCGTAAGGAATTCCCGGCTTGGTGGCCGTCCAGAAGGGATCCGTCCCCTTGCTGTTAAAGGTGTAGCAGCTCCCAAACACCGGGTGGTGGAAATGAACATAATCACTGCAATCGGGAGAGATTTAATGAGGATTTAATTATGAACGTGGGGACACCTTTATCGGGAGTGCTTGAGAAGAAGGGAAGGGGCTGTGAATTCCCTGGAAATCCTGGTTTGGACCCACCTGGGCCTGCAGGGCTCGCCGTCGTACTGGCAGGAGTAGACCATGTCCTCGATGTGCTCCTCGTGCTGCGAGATGTTGATGATGACGGGCAGCTGGGACATGATGTTCATGTAGTGGAACCTGTACCACTCCAGGATGGCGTCCATGCCCGACGAGTAGGTCTTGAAGAAGCAATTCCCTCCGGTGGCGTTGCACTGGGACAGGGGAAAAACTCAGGGAATTCTGGACACAGGCGTGAGGGGAAATTTATTTTTTGGTTTTTTTTCTCCCCCTGCTCGTTTCAGCGCTCGCTGAGGTTGGGATTTTCTCCTTGGAGCAGGGAAGGGATGACAGGGCTGGGAATTCTCCCCAGCTCATGAATCACAGCCAGAGCCCAGAGCTGCTTTCTCTGCTCTTACTCAGGGCAACGCCCACGGGCTCCGGAGAAAGTTTGTCTGGTCAAGGAGTCCAGGACAGGGCAGAGGTTCAATAATCACCCCAAAATTTCTACTGAAGGACTCCAGGACAGGGCAGGGGAAAATAATCACCCCAAAATTTCTGCTGAAGGGCTCCAGGACAGGGTAGGGGTTCAATAATCACCCCAAAATTGCTGGTCAAGGACTCCAGGACAGGGTAGGGGACACAAATCACCCCAAAAGTGCTGCTCTTTCCAGCCACATCAATCCCAGCTTCTGTTCCTGCATCAGCACAAACTGATGGACAGGGATGGAATGAGGATAAATTATCCTAAAACATCTCCCAGTCTCTCATTACCCAGCACTGAAATAATCTGTTTTTTCACTATTTTTGTTGTTTTTTTTTTTTTTTTTAATGTACCTTTACAGGCCCTGAGCAGCCTCACCTGGGGCTGCCACCCACACTTCCAGGAGCAAATTTAAGCCCAGATGGGAATCCCAGCCCCAGTTTGGGCTGTGGGATGGGGCTGAGGCCTCTCACAGACCCCATTTCTTGTCCTGATCTTAAATTCCCCTGCTGAGCTGAACTCTTGGCTGGACCTGAACACCACAGAGGTGTTTTGGGGTGAATCCCCATCCTGCCCTGTCCCTGAGGGAACACCCAGAGCCTCTCTCCCAGCCAGGACCCCGGAGAAATCCTGCCAGGACCCCACTCACCAGCCGGAAGCCCACGCTGGAGTGTCTCTTCCCTGCCCTGAGGTGGGACATCCTGAGGAGGGAGAAGTTTTGGCTCAGCCTGAAGCCGGAGCTGCTGCGGTTGGCCAGGCCCCGCACGCGGACGTTGCCGTCGCTCGTGTGGAACAGGCTGGCCGAGGCGTTGACGCCGTACAGGAAGGTGATGGACTCCTCCGCCATCCTGTCCAGCTGCACCAGGTGCTCGCTGACCAGCTCAAACCTGCCAGGAGCACATTTAACTCATGAAAATCCACGTTTCCCTCGCTCACAGGATCCATGGAGAGGTTATTCCTTGTGGGAGAATACCCAGCAATCCCGGTGCCGGCGCTCAGCGCCCCGAACTCCAATAAATTAATTCATCCCTGGCTGAATTTCCAGTTGTTGGAAACCTCAGGCCTGCACAGACTGGCCCTTCTGTCAGCCAATTAGCTAATTATGCCCAAGGAAATTACATAATTCCCTCGCTATGCAACACGAAACTCCACGATAACTCGCCCCTGTCGCCTGAGCCTTGTCGGGCAAGCAGAGCCACGCAGAATTCCACGTTTTCGCCTCATTTATTGGGTTATTCCCACGTTTCTGTGGGAAACCCAGGAGAGCTGGCTCTGGCAGGCTCCATCCCAGAGCTCGGGAGCTGATTTAGGAGGGGAATCACGGACCAGCCCCGTTTTTCAGGGAAAGGCTGTCGTTATCAGGGCCTGGAATCTCGCAGCGAGTGCCAAGCTCAGCTCCCTCTATCCTGACTCAGCGCCTGGAATTCACTGCTACAAGTCCTTGCACAATTCCCAACACCATCTCCAGATCTTTATCGGGAGCCAGCTTGGAAACAACAACAGCAGAACCCTTCCAGCTGTGGCAGGCACAGGGACCTCGCTGCTGCGGCTCCTCGGGGAGGCAGCCCTGGCGCTTCCCAAAAAATTGGGATTATCCAGGTGTTCTGGGAAGGAACCCAGGTTACCTGGAGGGATCCAGGCTGCAGATAGGGATGGCTGAAGGCAGAAAAATCCCCCTGTCCTTCCTGGGGGATGCATCCCTGACCCTTCTCAAACCTTCCAAAAGCTTGGGGACCATCCAGGTGTGAGAAGAAGCAGCTGGGGATGGCTGAAGGCACCGAGACCCCCCTTTTCCCTCCTGTGGGATGAATCCCTGACCCTTCCCAAAAATTTGGGACCATCTAGGTGTGCTGGGAAGGAACCCAGGTTACCTGGAAGGATCCAGGCTGCAGATGGGGATGGCTGAAGGCAGAAAAATCCCCCTGTCCCTCCTGGGGGATGCATCCCTGACCCTTCCCAGACCTTTGGAGCCATCCAGGTGTGAGACGAAGCAGCTGGGGGCGGCTGAAGGCACAGAGACCTCGCTGGAGGATGCACAAAGGGGGTCCCTGACCCTTCCCAAACTTTCCCAGACCTTTGGGACCATCCAGATGTGAGGAGAAGCAGCTGGGGATGGCTGAAGGCGCTGAGACCTCCCTGTCCCTCCTGTGGGATGAATCCCTGACCCTTCCCAAACTTTCCCAAACCTTTAGGACCAGCCAGGCACGAGGAGAAGCAGCCCAGGTTACCTGTAGGGGTCCAGGTTGCAGATGGTGATGGCTGGGAACATTTTGGGCTCGGAGTGCATGGACATGGTGAGCACCACGGGGTAGGCCCAGTACTGGCTGAACATGAGGGCGAACTGCCAGTAGAGCATCCCGAAGCTGGCCAGCAGCAGCAGCGTCCAAAACGCCGTCTTCATCCTGTTGCTGTCGGAGCACACCAGGCGGATGGTGCCGTGGATGGTGGTGTTCTTGCAGAAAAACTCAAACATCTCCTTGAAGGAGCCGTAGAACTCGATGAGGCCTTCCTGCCGCTCTTCTTCTTCTCCTCCTCCTCCCTGTGCCGCCTCCTGCTCCATGCTCTAAGTGTCTTTCTGGGCACGGGAAAAGACAAAAAAATCTTATTAATCTGAGGGGAAAACTCTTTAATAAAGGCCTTTTCCATATAGGCCTTTCCATACAGGCCTGTTTCAAGTAGGCCTTTCCATGCAGGCCTTTCCGAACAGGCCTTTCCGAACAGGCCTTTCCAGGTAGGCCCCAAACCAGTTTGTAATTAGAAAAACCTAAAAATAAAAGAACAGAAGTTCATCTGCCGCCCCAAAATTTGACCCAGGATGGAGCAGAGAGGTCAAACTGCGCTGCTGATGAGGAATTGTGAGGTGTTTGCCCACACGTCCACAGGATTTCTCTGCCCCTGTGGGTTTGTGATTAATGCCGCCAGGTCTGAGGCCTAAAAAAGGGTGAGGAAATTTCTTCTTTCTAAGAATTCCAAGGAGCAGGGTTTAATCCTGAATTATCAACTCGCTGTGCATCCCTACAGCTTTATAATTCATTATTAGGGGGATTTTTCTAGTGGAATATTCTGGTTTATGGGCCTAAAACAAGGCTGGCTCCAAACTGCCCCTAGGGCTTCATCTTTATGTCAAGGAATTTGGAAAAAATCGACTTTAAACTGGTTGGATTAGAAGCTGGTTTTCAGAATAAACAGGATTAATTCCTCTCTGACCTCTCCTGCAAGATGAAATACAGGAAGAGTCGCAGAGTCCAAATATTTAGGGATGGAAATGGAGAAAAACTCCTCAGGTGGAACCACAGAGGGGATGAAGCTTTGTGGAAACCACTGAAAATAAAATTATCTCAGAGCATTTCTGGACACCACCAAAAAATCTTAATTACAATTAATTTTGCCACCTGTCTCTTACATAAATATGAATTTAAGTATTACACTCTCTGTATTTTAAGTAGAATATTTTAAGTAGAATATTCTCTATATTTTACAGGAGTGAAAAGGCAGCGCAGAAATTGAAAATCACCCAGAAGAGCGGCACAAATACGAACAAAAACCCCGGATTTCCTTCGTCACGGTAATTAAAACATCATCTGTGTCATTGCAGGGGTAATCCCAGCCTTTGTGAGGACGTGTCCCGGGCTCGGGGACACGGGGGTGACGTTCCCATGGCCAGGACAGGGCCCGGAGCGTGTCAGGCGTGAGTTTGCACCATTGCAGCAGCCCTGAATCACCCTGCCCGTTGTGTCATCACCTCGAGTTGACTGAGTCCAACACTCCGGGGCAGCCCCGAATAAATAAAATCATTTTAGGGATGCGGGGAAAATGAGGAGAGTTCAAGTTACCAAAGAATTGTTGCAAGGAATGAAAGCTCGGAGTTTTTAGTCATGAGAAAATGTGGAATAAAAGGTTATAATTACCCAAGGTGAACGCTGAAAAGAATCTGCTCCTTGCTGATGAGGAAATGTAGAATAAAAGGCCATAATTAGCCAAAGTGAAGGTTAAAAGATTTTATCAAACGTGGGTTTTTTTTAAGGTGTAATTTTGAGTTTAAAACCCCCAGTCAAAGGCTGGTTTTCAGGGAGAATTCAGAGTTTTCAGGGAGAATTCAGAGTTTTCAGGGAGAATTCAGAGTTTTCAGGGGGAATTCAGAGTTTTAAGGGAGAATTCAGAGTTTTTGGGCGTTCTGAGTGGGATTTTAAGTTTATGGCTAATTCATCCCCTTTAAATCTGCGTTGTTAAAATAACTAGAATGGGAAAAAAAATATTATAAAGCAAAATAATCCAGAGGCAATCTGGAAAACAGCACGACCCCCTGGTTTCTGAGATCACTGAGTTATTAAACCAATTTATTGAACAGAATAATGGTGTCCAATAAATTGATTTAATAAACGGAACACAGCAATTGGGGTTTAACAAAACCCGTGACAGCAACAGTGCCCATCCTGCCCTGCCTGGGGGAAAAACCTGGAAAAGGCCGCAGGTTTTGGGAGATCAGTGGCACCCAAAAATCTCTTCCTCCTCCTCTTCCTCATCATCATCACCACAGCAACTCCCCAAGCACGGATTAACGTCACGGATCCAAACATTGTGCAGGTATTTACAGCTATAAATTAATAATCTAGATTAAAAATACATGTTGAATAATTAAATTATGACCAAATTATAACGAAATTACAGCCCCCCCGCGGTACCTTGGCAGAAACTCTGAGCTCTGAGCGCTTGGAGGAGCCGCCAAAGGCAGCCCTGGGTTAAATCCTGAGCAGAGGAGGAGTCCTGGCCCCAAGCTCGGGGTTTGGGAGTGCGGAGGGAGCTGTCCAGCCTATATGGATCCCATCGATGACATCAAAGGGGGCAGGACTTGAGGAACAGATCATGGAAATTATTCAAAGCACGATCCAGGGAATAATAGGAAGTGAAGGAACTGGACAAACGGGTTAACGCCAGGCTTGCAGCCCGGCTCAACCCGGGCTAGCTGCTGCTGCCGAGGTCACGGCGAGGTTTGATCCCCTCGTGAGCAGAGCGGCTTCCCAGCCACCATTTCCAGGGAAATGACCACGGATTCCATGATTTCCCACTCCAAATTTTCTGGGTTTCTCTGGATTTTCCCACTAAAGGAGGATTTTTCTGCCTTCTCTCCCTGTTTCCCTTGTTTTCTGCCTTGTTTCCCTGTTTTTTCCCCTCATGAGCAGAGCGGCTTCTCAGCCACCATTTCCAGGGAAATAACCCTGGAAAAAATCTGGATTTTCTGGATTTCTCTGGATTTCCCCACAAAAGGAGGAATTTTCTGCCTTCTCTCCCCATTTTCCTTGTTTTCTGCCTTGTTTCCCTGTTTTTTCCCCTTGTGAGCAGAGCGGCTTCTCAGCCACCATTTCCAGGGCAATAACCCTGCATTCCATGATCTGGATTTTCCGGATTTCTCTGGATTTTCCCACCAAAGGAGGAATTTTCTGCCTCCCTTCCCCGTTCTCCCGAGGCTGGCAGGATCCCAGGGACCGGAGCCACGGAGGCGTGCTTGAGGAATCGCATTCCTCGGGGTAATCTCCACGGATCTGCTCCTCCGAGGCACACGTGGGCCTGCAGTTCCTCCTCCCGCTGCTCCTCCAAGAATATTGCTCATCCCATCCCACTGATCCCATCCCATCCCATGGATCCCATCCCATC
>VYZT01059469.1:2943-41996 GCA_013400735.1 Pomatostomus ruficeps | reverse complement strand
CCACATTCTACGGGAAGGCTTTTGGTGTAATCGTGACCATGTGTCTTGCATGACCCTCTTTGTCATCTCCAAATGCCATGGCAGCACATCATGCAGCTGCAATTAATTGAAAGCATTTCCAGTGACCCATTCTAAAATCTGCAAACCCAGCTCAGTAAAGATTTAGGGGCAGGTAGGAGGTTCCAGAGAGAAAAAAGAAAAAATTCTCAGAGAAGAGAATTACAGGTATACTGACAGTACCAGTGTGTGACTCCTTTTTTCAGGTAACTGCAGCCGATGTCCCAAAGTGGCTTTTCCACATCAAGTTGTGATTCCTGGAAGCGTTGTGGCAGTAGTGACAGGCATTCAGTAATTACTTACTAACTTACAGATTTTTTCTAGCCAAACAAAAATATTCCACCATAGAGGGTGTCATGGTGGCTGCCATGTTCATAAAGTCTTTCCCACACTCTTTGTTGCAGTGTTCATCTTTGCACTCACATTTGGAGTTAACAAATGAAACAAAGTCTTGTTTGTTCTTTTAGTTATAGAAAGAGTTAAATACTTTATTCTTCTACTCAGAATGTTTATCTTAGATGTATTCCTATAGCATTTCCTATCCTCCCTTTTTTTACTACCCCCCTTATTTTCCATATTTCTTTTCCATATTATTATCTTTCTCAATTCAAATCTCTTAATCCTCTCTCAAGCACTAACTGCTGAGCACCAAAATGCTGCTTTGGAAAATTAGGACATGACCTTTCCTTCCTTTCTCTTTTTTGAGTTCCCTGGTTTGCCATGACATTTTGCTACAAGAAGCAGTCACATCACTATGTATACACTTGGAATGGGATGTCCAGGGAGGTGGTGGAGTCACCATCCCTGGCAATGTTCAAGAAACAACTGGATATGATACAGTGCTGTGGTCTGATTGGCAAGGTGGTGATTAGTCAAAATTGAACTCTGTGATGTTAGGTATCTTTTCCAACCTAAATGATTCCATAATTATATGAATGTCTGGGCTCAATATTAAAAGAGTTGTCAGAGAGACACAGTCAGTCACAGCGTGGTCATGAACAGGTCCAGTGTCCTGATGTCTGTGCAGTTTTGAAATCATGCCCATACACATCATTCAGTCCTTGACATGGGGCATCCTAACGCATACACAGATACACCCCAACAAATCGGGCTGTGGAAAGGAAATATTCATATTAGACTGTGAGATGCTCATATGTTGTGTCACGTGATGGTTGGCACTCACAGCATGGGTAGGAGAGTGTGAGAGAGGAGTTTCAGATCAGGTCCATCTTGAGAAAGCACAACTGCTCTCAGTCATGTTTGATCATAATACAGGAATAAACTTCTCCACTCACAATTTTTAGTGTTCATCAGCTGAAGGAGTTCTAAAAGAAGCTGAAGGAGGCATTATTGCATTGTCAGTGAAGAACTCAGATAGCAAAATTAATATTTTAAGAATCAAAAAATCACCCCAAAGTAGTCCAGATGGGAAGAAGATGTGGCTTATAAAGTAGGACATTGTAAATCAAATTTACCTATGTGTCAAATATGTCAAATCCAATTCTTTATTATGGATCTTATTTTATGATGTATTATAAAATACTTGTATTTTATTCTTTTTTAAAAAATCTTTTCCTTGGTATCTAATTATTGTACATTCACATTTTCATCTAACTCAGAATGGGTTTTCCTGTCCTTTAGGGTTTTGTTGTATGGCATTCGTGCTATTGATTCAGTCAAGGATTATAGACAAGACAGGACCATTATGATCTTTCCGTTTGACCTCAGCAGACATAAATTTTTCCTTGGTAATTCCTAGAGTTAAACACCTTTTGGCCACAGCAATCAATTACAGCATTAACCTTTAACATTTACGGCCCACTTATATTTATAATCAAGGCTCTGAAAAGTATATGAGCACTCAATATATGATGGTTTTTTCAGAAGGAAAACTTCTTACATTTTATTTAGAAAAGATTTTTTGCAGGTAACTCTTGAAAAAAATAAAATTAAAAGAAAATTTTAAACCTTGGAGAAGAATCTTTAGCTAAGTGGAGTGTGATATGTACGAGAAACCATCCAAAAATATTTTTAAGCTTCTAATAATTGGAATAATGACTCTAATGTTTTTGCATGTATTCACGTGAAGACAAAACTTCATCTGCTGGTGATCTTTGCAAAAGAGCACTGATCTTTGGCAGAAGCTAGGAATTTATTGCGTTAACATTCTCAATTCAGCACTGAATCACCCGTGCAAAAAAAAAAAAAAAAAAAAAAATTTTATCCCATTTTAACAAATCCTACNAAAAAAAAAAAAAATTGTATCCCATTTTTCCTTAAAACACATTTTATAAAGTAATATGGAAACCAAAGCACTGCGATAATTATATGATGAATGTTTTCTGGCTGTACTTTGTGCCCTGTAATACCTCAGAGAGACATTCTTATAATCACCACACCTCTGTTTTTGCATTTAGGCCCACAAAAATTGTATCTGTGAAGGCAGGATGTGCTAAACTGTAACAGCCTGAACTTATAAGTTTGTTCAGAGCTGATTTCACTCCTGCCTCTCGGAAAAATGCCCTAAGAGACTTGTCAGGTGAGGGTGCATTAGGACAGATTAAATCTTTGCATATTTCACTGAGTTCTGAAAGCCAAAATTCCTAAATCTTGTCTCAATTTGGCAGGAGACATCATAGGAATTACAGCTGCAAAAATGGGCTTCGATAAACTTTCTGTCAGACTTAAAGCTGATCAAGAACTGTTTGACACCCAGATAATTTTGATTAGCAGTGTGATACTCTATAAGCCAAATTTTCTTTCAAACATAACCATTTTGGGGTGAATTCTTTGAACACACTGATCCCTATATTTATGAAATTGCACTATAACATGTCTTGAAAATAAACTACAGAATCACAGAAGTATTGGAGACCTGAATTTCAGGAGGGAATGTCACAAACAATACTAAAGCAGGTCAGCTATGGCTGTGCATATGTCACATCTTGAAAACCTCCAAGAGTTCCCAGCCCTCTTGGGTGATTTCTTCCCAGTGAAAAATTCCTGATGCCCAGTCTGAACCTTCCAAGCTGCAGTCTGTGGGCCTTGTTTTAGGCTTTGACGATAGTAGTGATAAAATTTTGTCCCATTATCTTTCTAACAGCCTTCAAAGTCATGCATTTAGATGATCACTTAGTTTCCTCTGCACCAGGCTAAAGAAGCACATTTCCCTCAGCTTCACCTTGCAGGTCACATGTAGTTGGTGCTCAACACCTTTGTAGCCCTACACTGAACCCTCTCCAGTTTCTTGACATCCTTTTGGAATAAGTGGGTCCCAGACCAGGCACCATATTCCAGCAGCAGCTTCATCATTGCTAAAAGAATTACTTTCTATCTGCTTGCCACACTCTTTTTAATGGAGTCCAGTATACAAATCACGTAATTTGTGATTTGTTTATTCTTTTGTGATTTGTGCATTCACCTCGCCTCCACACAACACATTTGTACTTTCCAGTAGGGAAACTGGAACTTTAGTTTAGTTTGGTACTTTCCAGGATGTTGATGACGGTGTTGAAGAATGTGCCTTGCAGTAGCAGTTCTGGGGTACACACATCAATATTTGCCACCATTGAATAATAACTTTGCATTTAAATAATAGTGTTTTGTACCCAGAAGACCATTTAGTATCTTATCAGTGTTTCTGTCTATCAATACATCATACAAAATGATCATGAAGAAGTGTTCCAAGGGGTTTGATGAATACAAGATAAGCTTAGAGAATAGTTTTCCAGGGCTCCTTTCCAATCCAAAATTACAAGATTCAATATGGATTTTGACTTTGGAGAATAACTGGATTATTGAACATTTGAGCACTTCTGTTTGATCAGCAACATTATCTGGGGACTCAGAGACATGAGAAATGTCTCTGAAGTTCTGGAAAGGAAAATTGCTATGCTAGATGAACCAGTCTTCTAATGGAAGAACAAGATCATGCCAAACTCATGTATTTGGTGTGTTCCTGGGAAAGACAGGCAGAATATTCATTCTGTTCCCCTATCTTGGGTGTGAATGGTAGGAGACTCTAGGCAAATTTTACCATCAAATGGTACAACACCCTCCCCACCACACCCCAGAAATCCCCCAAAACCTCACCAAGTATTCTCTAACAATAAATATTTTGTTAAAATATATTTCAGGAAACTATATGGGAAGTAACCAACTAATACATAATGAAGGAAGCATCAGGAAAATTAAATGCTTTCAAATAAATGTGTGATACTGTAGCACGGTGACCTCACTAAGCCTGCCCAGTGTCAGGGTCATCACACAGCAGTGCCTACACCAATATCTCCAGGAAAAGTTTATGTATCCCTAAAAATCTCATTTTCTATTTCCTGCAGCTTCTCACAAACAACAGGTCTTTATCACAAAATGAGCTGTGGAGAAGAAGCTTCTTAGAGTATTTCTTGATGAACAGCAGCAAATAATATTCCGGGCCCAACATTTAGGTCCTGAGAAAGAAAGGGAATTTTTGCCTCTACAGAAAGAGGATTCAGTGACAGCTTTGGCTCACTAAAGGCTAATAATTTACTGGCTTTGATCTTTACATGTGATACCTTTAAATACACGCCATGTTTCAACAGGAGTTTAAAAACACATTTAATCCTTTGTCTCTTCCTCTTAACCTAATACCAAAAATCCTTTCATTTCACAGGACAGAGCAGAGAGTGATTAAGCCTTCCCTATTCCTATTGCTTCCAACTCCAAAAAAAACCTTATGATTTAGAGTGTATTTCATAGTCCAAACTTATTATGATAGACAGATGGAGATCTTCCTAAGGAAAAATAGCCAGAGGAGCAAGAGAAATTATAGGCTATATACAATCCCAGCTTTGTTCTGGAAGAAAAGAGCCTCACCCACATGAGGTATTAGGCTTTGTATGAGAAAATAGCAGACTGCCTGCACTTCATATGTGTGTTCATACTTATGTCACTTCTTAAAAAACAGGTCACGAGAAAAATAAGATATCATATTTAACACATTAACACTGCATGCCATTTCAGACAGGGAGATAAGATAGCATGGTGAGCAGGCCTAACTGTTGGTATTTAAACTATTAATCATAACTTCTCCTTTCCTGGAGCATGGGGGGGAAAGTTAGCATAGCTAACATAGTTCTCATGCATATGCTAGCCTGCATTCCTGCACTGTAAATGAGCCATCTTTCCTATACCTTCATTTGATCCACTGTGTCTTTTAATTTCATTGTGGATTACAGTAATCAATGGCAGCTGCAAATGGAAACATTATTTTCATTATTTCAGACCAAACTGAAAACAAACTTCAGGCTGTATGTCATGGAATAAATTCAATCTCTTGTACTTCAGGTTACATCCTAAACGTGATGCATCAATCACCCCCTCTGTGTACTGTGGGCCCCTTTTCCATCGTGTTCCTGGATGACCTTTCACTGTGTTCAAAGGATAATATAACAAAGCAGTGTTACAGAGGTCATTCACATACCCCTCTTATTTTATATTCTTACAATCCATTGCAATAAAAACAGATTAGAAATCTAAACCAAACAGACCTAGATTATATATGTTCAACAGATCAACCACGAGTCAGGCTGATTAGGCTGCAGTTTAGGAACATAAGCTACAATTTTTATAAACTACTAATACAAGTTCCAGTAAACTTTCAGTATTCAGGGCTCACAGATTCATGTGGAGGTGCGTGGAGGTGCATGGAATCTAAGGCCTGATTTTGATCTGAATACCTTTTTGCAGAATAGTCAGAAAATTCAAGATAATCCTAGCCTACTTTTCCATTTTCCAAATCAATGGTTTCTGCGACTTATTTTGCTCATCTCCAGGTTTTTCTACCAAAAGTTTTGTTTCAGTAACCTGAATTTGGGGGGGTGGGGGTTGGGGAGNAGGTAGGGAAAAAAGTACATTAAAAATGAATCAAACCAGTAAGTGATTATTCTAGTGGATAATAAGGATGGTTGAAGAACTACTAAGACTGTGTAGCTGTAATTTTATGTTTTTCTTCTTCTGAGGGATGACAGTCAATCTAGGAAATGTAGCCCTAAAAATACATGCAGCCATTGTGCTGTGTATTCACTTTTTTATCAATAAAGTAAAAATGCCCCCAAATCTTACTGCAGTTAGCAGGACATCTTTGATGTATGCCTTTGAGATCTAGAGAAACCTTCGTTTACAGGTTGTTTTATTTTATTGCAGGGAAGGTAATAATTATTCTCTTATAAACAAGCATAATTTCTGTTGTGTGAACCACTACAAAACAAATCAGTTTCACCTCGATGTTTTTGTTGTGCTACTCACACCAAGTACGTATTTTCAAAATGGAACTATCCCAAAGAATGGCTCCTGGTAGTCCTTATTAGATTTCAGAATAATTTGTTGGTATTAATTCCTTGAGCTTGCACTATTAAATACTCTTCTTGCTTGTGCAGAAGAGGCACACAGACGTCCTAGTGCTACTTACCACAGTGAGAGGAAGTTATCTCAGAACAGAAAGGGACAGGCTACACTTGAAAACACTTATCAACACATGCCATTCTATTTTTTTTGTCATAAAGACACAGTTTATAGGTTGGAAACCCTTGCTGGCTTTTCTTTTTCCCTCATGCAAGGAGGGTGTGGACCAAGGCAGCTGCAATCTATTTTTTCTTAACTCGAGCTAATTTCCTATTGTCAGAGTTTCTCCTAAGAAACTTTAAAAAGCAAGTAACAACTTGACTTAGTGTCACATAGTGCAAAACTTCAGTCTGCAGTCAGGGAACTTGATTTTTGTTATTCAGTGTGGAATCTTAGTTTCCTTATTTTTACCTCCCTACTTTTTATTATGGCAAGTAATGACAGATTTCACTAAGGCCAGGGTTTATTTAAGCCCATTAAGATCCTGATGGTAGCAGGAGTAATTTTCACAATTAACTTCTGATGCTTTGTTTTTGTTCTGCAATTATGTTGTTTTCCTTTTTTATTCCTACAAGATGCAGATTTATTGATTTTAGACTCATTTGAATAAACCCATACATCCCCACCCTGAACATATTCTTCCTTGTGAACTCTGTGACTGATATGAGCTCATTCAAGTCAATAGGCAAATTTCAACACTGCAAGGTTAGGGTCATAACTATCGCATTTATCTGGGAGACTGTATAACTCTTAAGAGCCTTTATTATAAAGTCAAAGTATAGAAAATGCTGCAGTCAATAATCTTATAAGATTCCCAGCAAAAATCAGTGTTTAAGTGAGAGAACACCTTTAGAGCAATCTAAGCCACTCTAAGATGTATATCAAACACCATGGGCAATAACAGTTTTTAAAGTCCAATGAAGCTGTTATTGCTGCCTTTAGAAACTGTTCCCTAATGGAAAGTTCTTTCAAAAGCCGCTCTCCCACAAAAGTCCATAGACTGTAATTTAACTGCTGTTGCTTTAAAGAAAATAAGTGAGCTGCTGACAGAGAAGGGTTGCAGTGTTAATTGTGACTGGTGATGCCCTATCACTGTTATATCATCTCTTGAAATGTCTGTAAGAGTATGTCAGTACCACAAGTATTTATTCAGTACAATTTGTGCTAGAGAAAGAATAATACTCCTTTGACTGTAGCATCGTATATAAATTTCAGATGTAAAATACAAATCTGTAATCATGCATTTCTGTACGGCAAACAAAAATATTTGTGGTACTACAGGAAGAATGGGAAAGAGATGGTGTTTGAGGAGTCTGGTTGCTTGTCTTTTTTTTGTTGTTGTTTAAGAAATATATTTATTATTTAGCAATTACATTTCTGCTTATCTTCTGCACGTTCGTAAAAAATCCTTAGGATTGGTAACTTTTAGTGATGCAGACTAGTGGGGTGTTGTGTGTGCGTATGTTCTGTATCCAAATGGCAGGTAAGGAGGCTATTGTTTGATACATAGCAAAATTTGGATGGCGTGGTAGGAAAGAAAAGTGGTATGTCAAGTCAGTGTCTAAAACAAGGAAATTTTATGATGACTGTGTGAAAATAAAACTTATGACCAATACTGTCATCCCCATTTTTAGCATTAAGCCATCCAACCTAACTTGAAGAGTTTAACTGAAGGAGCTAGGATCCAACATGGTCTTCCTAGTCTTCTTTTTTGTTTTAATACACATCAGTCCTTTTTTATGCCTCACACAGGGAATATTTTGTGTACTGTAAACCAGAAGTCGAGACAGGATAACTGGAAACTACTCTGGGAGTGAAAATAATAGCAGGAACAATTACATTGAGAGTATCCTTGCTCTGTAACTCAGTTTCCTGCTGTACATAAGTGTATGGGTATCTCACCCTGACTGTAAAGTGGGGGTAATTGCATTTGTCTCATAGGAGCTGGTGAACAGGGATCATTGAAAACTTACAGGCTTGTATGATGCAGCTGTTCGGTATAACTTATTTAGACATCAAAGTTTTCTTTTAGTTCTTCTCATTTTGAGTGGTTATAAACATTTCAACTAGTCTTTTCTCATTTAGAGCTTGCAATCTGAAAAAGGGAGGGATGTAAAGAGGATGTTCTTAATCAAAACCTACTTTAGAGAAGTTATGTATCACCTTGCTTGTTTTAAAAGACTGGTTAGCCTGAAGCCTAGTCTGCAGTATGAGGTAATGAAGTGGCTCCAAAACTATTCCTGGTTTGGTGATTAGAGGATTTGTCAATGACCAGTATTGGTCTGGTCTGATAAACAGTTCACAGGAAATTAAAGCTATTCTGAATTGCAACAGCCGCATGAGTTCCCAGCTGGCTTTCCAGAAGCCAGGGCCTAGCAGTATAAAACCAACTGCTAATATCCTATATCTCAACAGTGTTGCACTCCAGACCTTGTTATGGCTAAAAGGGGACCTTCTATGTGAAGCCTAGAATGGACTGTTGGCTGAATTGAAAGCTTTAGCAGTGTAACTAAAATGAAACAAACCTGTACTATTATTAGTCCAGATACACTGATGCTAATACAGTCAAATAGAAAGCAAGTCTTGTTAGCAATACAGTATTTCAAAAGTTGTTATTTAAGTAAACTTTCTACCACCAAACTTTTATTATTTCAGTTTTTAGCCTCACTTTTGCACTCTTCTCTGCAGCTTAACATCAACAGTTTAGCCTAGAGACAATTATGGGGATTGATGTGTTCCTTCAAACCTTTGCTGTAAGACCATGGTGCTAATGATGGGGGTTAATTCCTTTTCTTTTAAAAAAGGAATACAATGTTGATGGTTTCTTCTGTCCTCTTTATGCCATTTTTGTGTTTTCTAGTGTGCTTTACAACCTGCTCTTTCATCACTTGGAATTGGATGCTTGTTCCTTTTTCTTGTTTTCCCCTCACCAACTCCTGAGTTTTGATTTTTTTATTAACTGATTACTGATGAGTTATTGATAGCCCTGCTACCACTGGAATCATACTGTGCCCTAATCTTCAAGGCCTCTGCTGTCATCCCAGCTTTGTCCTTTAAGCTTCATCATAGTTACACTACAGTAGTTCCCTTTTCTATAGCGTAACCACAGGCATTTCACCACATAACCATAAAATGCTAAATAAACTGAAACTAAGTAACAGCCACCTTCCATTAATCAGCTGCTGTTAAAGCCAAGCAAGCTGGGGAAAGGCAAGCCAAGTCCAAGTACAGCACGTGATGGCCCCAGGCCTGCAGCCCAGCCCAGCTGAGTGCAGAGCCAGGTTCTGCTGCATCGGGGATTCTGCACTTGCTGGCCAAGGAGATTGCAGCGGGTGGAAGTGCAGTTACTGACTGTAACACAGGAATGAGTTTCTGGCACAGGCACCCCAAATGACAGTTTCATCTGCCTTCCAATCTCAGCAGTTAAACTGTGTCACTGGTGCAGAAGTCCTGGCCCAGAGCACCGAGCAACTGTATAGCAATGTACATTTTCAAACACTGTATATTTATATGCTTAAAAATTGTAATATTAAGTTATCAAAGATCCTTATTATCTTAACATTTTGACATCATAAAATGACTTTTTATGGTTTCCTTTCTCTTTCTTTTTTATCAAACAAAATTAAGTGAAACAAATTAATATAATATTAAAACATACAAGAAAAATATATACAGTTTTTAAGGGGGAGAAGTTTAAGGAGTTTTGGAGGAAAAGATTTGCAAATCACCATACTCAAATAAATCAAAACTAAAATTCTCAGTGACTATAAGACCCTTTTTTCTTTTTAATTATACTATCATTAACCTTTATAATTTGTGCCTCTGCAGGAACACAAACTGTTTAATTTCAGCCCTGAAGACAGATTAGAAAAGAAAGTTGTTTCCTTAAATAGGATTTCAACTTTGAACTTCATGAAAGATTTTAGGTAACTGAAAATCTGTAAGTATTTAAATGTCTCTACATGTTGAAGATCTCACTTTATGTAAAATAATAATTCTTTTCCAAAAGCCTATGCAATAACGATGTCACTGTAGCAGTTCAGAGCTATATTTAAGGGGACCTCTTAAAGACAGGAAATCACAGCTTCCAGTTGGGTAGGATCCTGCTGATGTGAACATACAAAATTAGAGTTCATGATTCAGTCACTTCTAGCCTAGTTACTCCTTGCCTTCTCTGAAAGCATCTGGAGAATAGTATCTCATCTCCCCACCGGACTCTGAAACCAGATCCAGGAAAACAGCCTCAGAGTCTCATTAAATTAGATTTCTATTATAGCACTGGAAGTTGTTGCTTTAAATATAAGTGGTCAGTTTGTCAGCTGCTGGAACTGAAGATAATCTTACTGCACAGTATATCCATTAACTTTCATTCACCAAGGATCCTATCTATGGATTTTCTGGTCCCAAAGGTGGTTGAGCTGTTCGGGGGTTTTATTACAAAGAAAAATATTTACTTTTAGACTTAATTTTCATTTGTTTGGGCTCGGATAATCACATTGGATCACTGAATTTGTTTGCTAAAAAATATGCTAAAATATCCAGTCCAAATCTTATATCTTCTATAGGTGACAAAATATGGCACAGATGCTCATTTTAGGAGTCATGTTGGTGGAGATATTCCGATTTCTTTCCTATTCTAAAATTTGTGAATTCCCTCCTACAGTATATGAGAATATAGGTCAAGTAGATGAATGGCCAGCAATTGCACAAGTTTAGGAGCAGCAAGATAGTTGAGAGGTCCAAATTATGTCAAAGCCTAAATACAGCTGAAAGTGATCACATATAAAACACATACTTGTAGCAGTATGTGTATCTCTACACAGAATGCCTTCTTTGACTGGTGGAAGAGAGTAATTAGTTTGGCCTTGAGACTTAATATGAATAATGTTGCAAGCTACACAATATACCTAGAATAATAAACTGTTTTTATTTTAAGGTAATTACCTAAAGACTTAGTAAAGAAAAGAAAACCAAAAAACCTAATCTTAAACTTTTCTTATATATGAAAACATTTATGTGTCTTTTTGTTCTCTGTGCTATATGTACTTATACTCACACAGAAAAGCGTAGCAGGAACAAAAGAAATACAATATTTGTACTCTTTCTCTTGTCCAGGACGCTGTCACTCAAAGCAGGTCATAGGCATGAGAGAGCATAACAGAGAGAGTGTGTACGACACTCCCCTCCAGCCCTCTCTAATGAACACTGGGGACCTGCTGTGCCAGAAGTGATGGCTCTGAACTCTGGCATAGCTTTCAAGGGATTTCCCCCCATGAACTTATGCAAATTGAAACTCTCTAGGCTTTTGACATTCAGAGTTCTGCAGCAAATACTAGTATATAAATTGATGTCATGTGGATAAAATATTTCTCTACTAAATTTTGTACCTAAGAATCCCCTGCCCAGCTCAGTTTCATCTGAGAATCCTTGGCCCTTGAAGAGACAATGAATGGATGTCTCCAGTTCAGCATTTCTTCCATCCATAGTTTTGCATTTTTCTACCATACTTCTATCAGCCACCTCCCTGTAAGGACAAAGGGGTTTTTACATATTCTGCTTTTGATTTTGTTTTTGAGCAGGCTTTTGATAGGTGTCTGTATCATCCTCCTAATCCAGAAACTGTTCTCTGCTGCTTGCACTTTTCCCAGTTTCACTGCATTTTCATTTTTCACACAGTGGTAAAGTCGATGCATCAGGGGTCTTTACAGAGGTATAAATAATGGTTTTTGTTTTGATTTCCACCTGTTAACCACAGTATCTCTCCTATCTAATTCATTATCTCATTTCAAAATCATAACAGGTAGGTCAGAGCTACTCTTGATGCAAATAAAGTTGGGGCTGATTTTTTATGCATATTTGCAAGTATTTGCTGCAAAACTTTATAGTCAGCTTTTGCTTTAAGTGCCCAAACATACACAAGTTTTGTCAGCTTTCCATTGTCCTCCATTCCAAATCAGTTATGCTAACATCAGCTTTTTTCACAGATCTTAGAATGATTTCACTGATTATCTCCCATTATTGTGAAATTTGACCACTAGTTTTCCATCTTCTAGCTAGTTCATTAGCAGTATGAATAACTCGTGTCCTGTCCCATTGACTGGAATTAGGGCTCCAAAATAAGGAAATACCGAACTGGGTAATTCCAGTATTTGTATTTCCTGTGCAATCTCAATATGACGAAGTCTTACATGTAATGCCCTGTTTAAGTCTTCCAAAGTTGCCATGCCTTAGTCACAGCAAAAAATCAGCCAGAGCTCTGCACGGATGTTGCTGCATCCTGACATTCCCTCAGATATGGAAGAGGAGTATTGAATGACAAAGGGGAAGTGTGGGAAAACAAAGCACCACTGAACTTTGCCTTGAGAACCTTTTGTCTGCATTTGCCTTGTTGACATCAATATTAGAATCCTGCTTCAGTGGAGTTTGTCCTGGATGTCAATAAGTGTGGTTTTTATATTTATTTCTGTGTTCATCCCTGTCTCCTGGTATGAAATTTGCAGATACTCTTAACATGCTTTGATCACTGATAGAGCTGTGTCATGGTATATACTTTAAAAACCAAGCTACTAAATGCCTCAAATTAAAAGATCCATTTGATTTACTGTGTGCATCAGCTCCAAGCTTTATGACCTCCTCCCATTTCTCACAGCCACCAATCCCGTCAAAGATGTGAAAATGAGTAAACAAATACAAAGGACTTGGATGTCATGGTAAGGAATGTCATGACAAAGCACATGCTGATTTTAATAATCTATTGCAACTCCTACATTCTGGGCAGCAAACATAACTTGGGCCACAGAGTAAACACTGCACCCTGCATGCACAACGAGTGAGCACTTCCCATTCTCTGCATGGAATAAATAACATAAGATTATATAATTAAAGGCTACATTGTAGGGAATACATAAAGGACACCAGAATGAAATAAAGAGCAACAGTAATTGCAATCTTTCTTAATTTGACTTTTTTACAATATAGACTTATTTTTTTAAAATTAATTCACTTGAATAATTGACTTGATTAATTACAAATGATCATGAACATTTTTTCAGAGAATTGTCTGAAGTCAGCAAATAAGCAAAAGTTATCTGGTCCTAAATCATGTAAGTAAATTTCCTTGACAATAGCTCCCTGCAGTTATTCATACCATTTCTGACTGGAGATTTTCCACCAAAACAATTTTGACGGAAAGTACCAGTTACTCAAAACTGAGCCTTCCCAAGGAATCAGAATGAGGACAATATTTTATTTTTTTCATGGAAGCTTTTCCATCAGCCAAGAGCTAATGTCTATCAAAGCAAGTACCACACTAAGATAAGAAAGGAGGAAGGGAAGGAAAGGGATGTTGAGGAGAAAGGACTGACAGGGGTTAAGTGAGTAAGGACTTAGAAGGAAACATGTCTGGCATATTTCAGACCAAGGACTTGAATCACCATATGAGTATGATTTGGAGCTTTTATTGGATGAGTTTACTGTAGTTTGTGTTGGTGGTGTTGCCCCATTTTTAGTAAATAATTTCATATTCCAGAGACAGAGAGAGAGAGAGAAGAATATTTTCTCTATGTCTATAGACACAGACATGTGATAAGATCATTCATCTGGACCATGGAAAATTAGGTCCAGGACTAAATAGGAAGTGCTGATTTAACACTATTGAAAAGTTTGTTTTCTCTTCATTTTTCAATGAGGGAATAAAATTTAGTGTTTCCTAATCTGTTAACTGGTGAACACCTTATTCACCTGGTCTGTAGGTGCCTCATATTCAAGTCTCCCACATGTGTCATGCAGGGTGGAAATACAAGCTTTTGTACCTGCAGTGATACTCCTAATTCCTGTACCTACTCTAAGTTTGAGAACTAGACTTTATTTTGAAAAAGACCTGTAGGTTAGTTTGTCAATCATGAATAATATTTTTTAAAATTTAAATATTTAACTTGGCAAGTGATATTTATGAACACTTGAGAAAACAGAGTTATTTTTGGTCCAAAGGTAGTTGAGATAAGCTTATCCATAGAGGTTCTACTGTAGCTTGTTTAGATAGTTGTTGAAATCAGTTATGGAAGCACAGATTCTAGTTCAGGAATCTTAAACACACCAGTGATTTCAGACATGCTCTAAGGCAACTAGTCTTTATTGAAGTTCACATTAACATAGTTTCATTAATATTATTATAACAAAAAAAATTGGTTGAGATCCTTCAGCTGATGTCAGGGCATGATCTGAAAGAAATGCTATATATTTGTAGAGAAAAATGTGGGGCCAAAATAAAGAACCATTTAAAATAAACTACCCTTTAAGGAGAGAAAAGATAGAGCAGTGAAAACAGAAAGAACATGTAAAAAAAAAAGGAGATGAGATGTAGAGAAAATGCTTGGTAAATTGTGTAGAGCTGAAGACAAGAACAATGTGAAATGTATCTATTTTAGAAGATCAGAAATCACCCTTCCTAAGATTGATTCAGATCACAGGGAAACAGGTCAGGATAACTGGGCAAGAGGAGATGGAAACAGTAGAGACAAAGTCTATGTAAAAAAGGGTTTATAGTAATGGATAAAATCTTTCAGACTGGAATAAATCGGTCAGAACTCAGGAAGAGTTAGGAGAAAGGATGGCTGAAGTTGATGCTAAGGCTGAATAGTTGTGCGTGACAAAGAAGAATTGTAATGGCTGGAATTAAAAAAAGAAGAAAAAATGAGAAGTAATAAAAAATGCCTCATCATTCATAGCCAGCACTAATCACAGATTAGCTTGTACTTAATTGAATTTCCATATTGCTACAGTAATTTAAAACTACTTCTATTTTTCTGCTCTACACAGACTGAAGACGAAGAAGATGTGAAGAAGCGTACAGCACACTGACTTTGAACATTAGAATAACCCAGTTACAGGTGTGAAGATAAATGAGTACTTAATGTCAGGTTTCAGGGAGAATAATTATGTTTGTGTAGAGAAGCAAACGCAAACTAAAATGAGAATGTGAAAATAAAACAACTCTTGAGTAGCAACAGAATCTAAACAGGTAAAATATTCTCAAAACGGGAAGCCAGCACAAACTCCTTCCAGGGTCATAAACACCTGGCATGTGAAATCACAGATCCAGTACCAAGGACTGTTTAATGAAACAGTCCTAGAGAAATTCTGATGTCTGTGGAGGTAGTGCAAGAGAAAAAAAGACCAGTTCACATATATTTCTGACGTGCATGCGTATATTAGAATGAGCTGTGGATGAGGGGAATAATTAAAGACATAAGACAATAATAAGTGAGGTAAACTTCAACATCTGTTTCCCAAAGGCAGATCTTCTCAGAGATCTCTGAAAAGGTAACTTCCTTGATAAAGAAATTCTTTTCCAAGCCAAAAGAAATGTTGCAGCTTTTGTTTCTGTCTGCTTTGGTAAGGGATTTGATGCAATGGCACAAAGGAAATTCCATCTGAAACTGGAGGAGATCGGGATTAGCAGAGGAACTGAGAGTTGAACAAAGGGATGGCTCAAGAAAGACAGTGATTGAGGAAGATAGTATCTGGATGGAAAAAGGCTTTTAAGGGAATGGCTCAGATTAAAGTCTTTAGAAAAATCTGAATTAAAGTTCTAATAGGAAAATTCAAACCTGATTAGAAGTGTATTATTGCAAACCAGTAGGTACTGGGAATCAACAAAATTATGGAGGAAGACTGAAGTCACCACCCAAAATATGAATAACTCTGATCAAAAAGTCTCTGTGGAGATCTTTGTTCAAGAAAATTAATTTAAACCAGAGGAAATGCCAAGAATGGCTACTGGGCTATCAGGAAAGAAAGAAAAGCTGTGATATATGAGGAAACGTAAGGAGTTGAGATTCTTATAAACAAAAAAAGAGGATAAGGAAAATAATTTCTACTCATAAATATAAAAAAAAAAAAGATGAAGAAATAAAGCTAGTAGAAGTGTTAGTTAAGATACAGCCCACAATACTATGTGTAAAAGGATATCTTGAGAAAAAGGTGATATAGTCACTAAACTGGCTTTTGATTTTGGGGCAGATTTCTGTGGTTAAAAACCTTATTTATAACATGGGGGTAGAAAAGCACAGAGAAACAGAAGGTTTGCTGTCCCCTGCCAAAGCAGGGCACCACGTTTGACCAGAGAAAGACCAGGCAGTCTTACAGGTTATATCTTACATTACTGCCCTGTTTGATGTGTGGTCAAAATTAATCTTGCAGCTATGTTTCAAAATTATCTACTAATAAAGGCGATTAATGCAGAAAACATCTATTACAGTTCGTATCATTTAAGCAGGTACAACATTTAACTTTGTTGTGAGGCACTGTCTCGTTTTGACTTACAGCAGATCCCTGATTATACTGCTCTGGTGTCAGTACTGGATTATTAGGAAGTTTATTTTGATTTTGAAATGCCAAATTCTGACTGCCACACCAAATCTGAATGCACCCTGCTTTGGTCTGACTGAGAACACAGGATGGAATAAAAGCTTTTGTTGGCAGCCCTTCTCTCTTTCCCAGCTGTGCACACAACAAAAGAGCTTTGTTCCAAGCTACCTGAGCTCCTGGTTTGTACTCCCAAAAGTTGATTGATGTCATTTATAAAACCAAGACTGTTGCCTTGAGCTCATTCAGGCTACAAATATCTTTTTTTTTATTGACAAACCCACAAATACTACAGAAAAGACATTATATCTATCTTAGCTCTTAGCCCCCTTCAAAGGAAAAGTTTTTTTTTCAATTTGATCAATGATTCATGTACTATTCACACAGTGTTTTAGATATTTGATTATAAGTGCCTAAATGCCTAAAATTAATATTATCGTTTTGCATTTCAGCTAGAGGTGAGTTCATCATATTAGTTCCAGGAAGAAATGCTGCTCCCATGTGACTTTTTAATTTAACATTGAGAAAAAGAATCTGTGGTACTTCATGACTAATTTATAGTTTTTAAAATATACACTTTTGACAGGTTTTAAGTAGTTTGCTAAACCATTCTGTGATATTTTTGGCTATAAAAGAGAGTGTTCCAGATATCAGGCCAAATAAGTGAATAGAAAAAGGAATTATGCTGACTCCAGATATGATGACTTGAATGTGAGCAGTATTTGTTATTTGCAGCTCATTCTTTGGTGTCTTCAGTCTGCAGCTTCCAGCCACCAAAGAGTAGTCACATAGGAAAGTAAAAGCCACACCTGACTTCTGAGGTCAGCATGAATTGATTTCAATCACTTCACGATAGAAGTGTCTCCCATGAATATGCCCACATTTATAATCAACTTTTTCTTAAATTTTTTTTTAGTCTTCCATTAATACTTAGGATATAAACCAGGAAAATGCACATATATGCCATATGTTGCCATAACACTTGTCAACAAATTTTTAAAATTGTCACTTCCTTCTCTATTAAAAAAAGAAGCAAAAAAGGAGGAAATCTTATTGTCTATACTGATGTTGTGCCAATATCCTTATTAAATGTAAGTCTAACAGTACATTGGCATTGGATGATTGGAAGCACTTTCTAAGAAGACACAACTGTACAATCCTAGATGAAGAACTGGGATGTCTTTGTTCTACTGCCACCTTTCCCACTTATTGTGGTCATCCTCAATAGATGTGTTTGTGGGGGGCAAATGCAGCCACTGTCCAAACTCCCGCCTACTCCATCACTCTGGCTGCCTCAAAGGACATGCTGCCTGTGAGGACTCGAGCAGCCTCAGATGGCAGGTGAGGTGTTTGCTGACACTCAGGTGCTCAAACTACTGCTACAACATGAATTCAGCCACCTTAATTTAGTTTTAAAATAGAGTTTGCATCTAACCTCATTGATGAATGCAATTTTCCTGCTTGTCACTCTCCTTGAACTTAATTAAGTAGGTTATCCATGCTACACGTTCCCAAGGAGAACAGGATCATTGTCAGAGACAAAAATACTTCAAATAATCATTCTGTCTCTTTTTCTAGACTTTTACAGAATAAACAAGTATTTTTCTGTTCAGACTTGAGTTCAAAATATATTTTGGTTCTTATAGCAATCAAAGCATTCCATGTCTGGCATTGAATGTTTTTGGTTTTGGTTTGGTTTTTGGTTTTTTTTCCAGATATACTGCTTTCTTTTACCACTTTAATGCTAAAAGAATAAGGAAAAGTAAAGATACAAGAAGACCATGAATACTAATGTGCGTGAATCAGTCTGGAATTACTAAAATCAGCAGGAGCTTCTTCATGCTGTTTTAACCTGACCAAATGTAAAAATTATCAGGAATATAATAATAATTTCAAAATGCTTGAAGGTGACATTTCATCTGTAGTGATTAGCATGGAGCTTACAATAAGAAGCATTACGTCATTTATCCTTTACACCAGGAGGGGCATTTTGTACTTTCCAGGATGGCAACATGATATATTTCATTTGTTCTTAATCCTGATGAAGTTGTAGTCATAAATAATAGATGTCTCTCAGGATGATACACTACCTTTAATAATCCAATTAATTTTACAATCTACAGAATTACTTTTCTCTTAGAAACAAAGACAATTTTAGTTTATTTATAAGGGAATGTTTATTGCTCCTCAACCACATCTTCAGTAGGTGTTAATATACGTGTCAATGTAGAAGTAACTGCATGCAGTAAAATTTAATGCTTGAAAGAGTGAAAGGTATTTTTAGCATGTTTTCTTCTCATACTTTCAAAAAAGCTTTGCTGAGTTTTGCTTTAAAAGAGATAAGCATAAAAAATGTCACACATAAAATTTCTAAGAATATGTAAAATTGAGTAAAACCTAACAACTCAGAAAATGAAGAGTTAATGATAGGTTTATTATGCTAAAATCAATTAAGTCGTTGCAAAAAAAAAAAAAAAAAGCCTTTGTGTATGTCTGTAAAAATGAATGAATGCAGAAGAAATGCCTTTTCTGACTAACAATAAGTCCCAGAAAATGGGACTTACAGCAAAGGTATCTCATAGCATTATGGAGCAGAATTATTTTTATTATTGGTGAAGAATCAATATTTTGCAAACATTCTCCTTCAAGCTCATTCTAAGGTGAGGGATGGTGTGCTCAATCATGGACCTTCTAAAGACTAATTAATTCTGAGATTGTTGCAGGAAGGATATTTAATTTCACTGATTATATTTGTTTCATTTTTCCAATAGAGAACATATGTTTAAATGATTTATTGTAAATTTAAACTTAACTAAATCTTCCCTCTTATTTCAATTCACTATGCCAGATAGCCATTAAATAAGAAAATTGGATTATCTCTAATTTTTTACCCAAATTCTAAAGTAAAAAATATATGAAAATTAAATTAATGTAACTTACATTAACTTATTAAACATTAATTGTGTAATAACTTAATTTTGCCTAAGATTTTCCAAGTAGTTAACCTCATCAGTGTTTTGTCAAGTGTAGTAGCTGCCTAATTTATAGAACAGATACATTCACTAAAGTAAAAGAAACAGACAGGTTTTTGAGTTTGAGGCATCAAGAAAAGGACTTTTATTACCATGTGGAAGAATGTTTATTAAAGCATAAACTGTTTCAAAATCAAAATATTGAAAAAGAACCTTCTGTACAACCTTAAAATTATTCAAAAATTCCTAGTAATTCATGCTTTAGAGCTAGTGTCCCTCAAGAAGAAAGGGATTCCAATGGAATGTTCTGATGGGTTGAGAATTTTTGATTGAATTGTGAAATTCTATCAAAACACAGAGGTTGTTTTCCAAGCCAGGAGTTATTATTATAAAATTAAGGTACAAACATAGCAATGGTCAACCTGGCACCACCAGTATTTAATCTCATTTACACAGAAATAAGAAAAACATATCCACCATTTAAAATTGCTTGCATGCCCTCAGACATAAAAAAAACTCTATCCAGCTCTTTTGAAAATTCTTTTTGTACTGAATAATTATATCCCCATCTCCTTTACAAATTTGTGAAAGCAAAGCCAGGCTATGTCATGATTTTTCAATTATGAATCACAGTTTGCAGAAAAATAGTCATTTTTCAAGTTACCGACACAAAGTCCTAATTTTGATGGACTAGCAAAATGATGTTCTGCTAGAAGAGCTAAGATTCTGGGTGATAACATTTCTTTTATAACTTTTTTTTCTTTTTCATTTAAAGCAAACAGAACTTTGTTCTAACTCCAGTTTGGCAGAGAGGCATCAAGTCGTTTTAAAGTTCAGTTAGCTGGAGTGACTTTTGAAATATTTAGAGGATGATCCTATTAGAAATAGGCTCTACATGTGCTATATATTTCCTCAGATTAAGCAACTTTCTTGTGAGTCATAAGGAGGATTATCTATATAGTCACTTTGGAGGCTCTTCTCTCTTCAGGAATTGCTATAAACTTCATGATGTAATTTCACCTCCCTTTTGGCCTGTGTTTAGTAGCCACTTCATCTGGATTAGTTTCATCCATAGGAATTAACAGCAAGTGAGCAAATACAGTCAAACCTGTGCATATGCTGCTAAATAACTCAGGACAGGTGAATAAGAAAAGATGTGTACTTGAAAAAGAAGACTGAAATAGTAAGTTTAGGAATGTTTCAGAGAGGTATCTCTTAGTACCTCAGGTCAATCTGTGCTTTCCTCCCACTCGAGCTGTCTGAGGTATTTGTGTCCAAGCCAATCTCCCCAGGCTGACTCTGCAACCACCACACAGGAAATGGGAACCTCAAAAGCTGAACCATCTGACATGCAACAATGCTGCTGCATATTCCACAAGTAGCTCTCTGCAAGGGGATATTTTTATCTATTAACACAAAAACCCACTACAGGATCCAGCTGTATATCAGTTGAACACTGAAAACCATCATCTGGAGCATAGGTCTGGTGGTCATAGGTCTGCTGTACCCTGCAGTGGAGCCGAGTCTTTCTTTAGTACAGTTCTGCTTTGGACACTTTCCTCCCCCTCTGAACTCTTCATACCAGTACCTGATTTATACAATTTAAGCAACGACAAAGAAATGGCAAAGCTCTTGTTCCTCTGAGGAGGTTTTAGGAGTAGAAGCTGTTCTTCAACAATCAGAAAAAGAGGGAGTAACCCTGTGGTTACACAGCAGCACCATACTGAGCAGGTAGAAGATCTTCTGCAAGTTTGATCTACAAAGTCAGTTCTCTCTAAGAGGCTTTAGACAGCCACAGTTTTCATAGTTAAAGGTAATATGTGCCTGAGTGTGGACCAGGTAGGCTTCCCTGGTCAACATAGGTGATGCAGGTGTTTGGTACTTAGTATATATGAAGTATTTGTTTCCATGGAAGGACAAATTTGTCTCTTGTTATTTTTGTGGTTTGATTATTCAGTTATTATTACAATAACTTATTTATTTTAATAGATTCCTGTTCAATTTCAAACTTAATTGTTCCATCTAAATAAAACATTTTCACTGCAAGTAATTACTTCAAATAAAATTATAGGTCCTGATTTTGTATTTTCTTTCCCTCAGTATTAGGGTTGTCATAATAAGTTCATCCCCATGAACCTGCTTAGTTATCAGGAGTTTCAGTGCCAGTCTTAGATGCACTCTTTTTATAACCCACATTAATCTCAGCAGCAGTGCCAAAATAATGCTTTTATTTGAACATTTTCACTTTCCCACCCTTTCCTAACACAGTCTATATATCTCACAGTCTGCATTTGATCTGAATAAATATAATGGACTGCTGAGTGTTCTTACTGGGATGGGATATCTCAGATTCATTCCACATGGCATTGTTTGCTTTTTCATTTCTTCTGTTTTTTCCTCTGTTTTCTATTGTGAGTCTTTTGAAGTTTACAAGCCAAGTTCTTCTCTCATTTATACAAGTGCAAACCCATTATCTCAAATAGGTCTAAGCTAAGACAGGACTTGGATCTGTTCCTACCACTTGCTGAAAGTTGCAGTCTCCATTCTAGACAGGTATCTTAGCTGCTGGCTTCATTCTCCTGTTTCTTTTAAATTCAGCTTTAAGAATGTGCAAGGATAAGCATTTATCATAACATGCCATGGATTCTGGAGTTTCTTTAATAAAGATAGCCCAGCATGTGCCTGTCACAAATTTCAGGGTCTGCATATTGCCTAATCAAAATAAAGCAGCTCTTCTCCACACTTTGAGTACAGATGGACAAATATGGATTTAAAGGCTAGCCAGAGGGGTCCTAAGAAGAGCCTGAAAAATTCAAGCAACAAATACTCAAACAGTTTTTCATCTTCTTGGCTGTTGTTGTTGCTTGTTTATATTTTTTTGTGTGTGGGAGCGATTTTTTAATACTCATCTTGTTCAGCTAGCACAAGTGGCTACTGGGTACATAGTTATTTCCACTGAGAAAACTGGCTTAATAACAAATCATGAGTATTTAGGCTGGGGAATCTAAAAATCTGCTTTATTCACTGTAGATAAAAAAGTCATCCCTTCAGAAATCACACAATTCTTCCATCATTGCAACATGCTTGTGAGACTGGCTGAGTCACAATACTTGCAGGGGTATATTCATTTCAAATGTGTTCCTGGCCAGCCACCTCAATGGTTCAGAACTGTTGATTCAAATAAAAAAAGAGGTGAAAATATTCAATTAATATTTGGAGTAGGGTGAAAAAATAACAGAAAAAAATCTGATACAATAAAGAGAGGAAGGAATATAAAAATTGGGAGATTTGGAGTTATCTCTTGCCTGGAGAGGTTGTGGAGTCTCCTTCACTGAAGATATTCAAGAACTGTTTCAATGCAATTCTGTGCCATGTGCTCTAGGACAGACCTACTTGAGCACGAAGGTTGGACCAGAGGAACCCCACCAGGGACCTCTTCCAATCCCAACTGTTCTGAGATTCTGTGATCAGTGATGTATCAGGTCCACTTAAAACCTCACCCTTGACATTACTGATCAAGCAGCCTTCTTAAAAAACAAAATCATGGGTAAGAGTCCCTGATCCCTAAGTGAAATTTCTAACTATAACATTTTATTTTTAGAGAGCAGGCTTCAGCTTAAACATTGCTTTCAGCTTGTTCCTGATCAAGGGTGGAGTTTTTAAAACCTTAAAAATATCTTTTATCACCTATCTTACTTTGTAGTCCAATGGCTCTCTATGTAATCAGAAACATTCTGTATCCATTGACGACAAGTTGTATTACAAGTTTTGTTAAAAACGTTGGCAGACCTTGACTCAGGGCTGAAGCCTAAGTTAATGAGCAAATAAAACTCTTTTAATGTTTGTGACCACCTCCTTGAACAGGCAAAATTTTCACTGATTTAGAGAAGCAGTTGTTCATCTTTTGAATCTCATGGTTTAACCTGACATATGAATGCAGCCTGGTTTTAATCAGTTCATAGTGTAGTTGAATCAAAGTTATTAGTATCACCTGGAGACAAGTGGTCTTCTTTTAATAAAATCTCTTTGAAGTATCATAGTCTGCTTGAGTAAAGGCCAAGGGAAAATAAAAAGACTATTCAATGAAACAAACAATATGATCAATAAATTCTCCAGTGAGGAAAGCTCATGGAAAAGCTAGCATTGTCGGTGCTGTGGCTGCAGTGTACAGGGTACATTTTTTAGTGTACTCAGTCATGATTTTTCTAACCAGAAATGGCTGGAGACAAGGCCAGCACATTTCTGAAAAAGAAACATCTCCTTAAATAAATATACAACAGGAAATTGCTACTTCATGTTTATCATCTGATCAGAGCAATGAAAACTTGTGTTCTGTTAATGCCCTTTGTATCTGTTACCCTTACACAGGTTGCAATTAAATCAGTGATGCTCTTCCTATTCCAGGTACTTTAAGTTTGATGTTTTTGCCTGCCCGCCCCTACCTCCCCAGCAGCTGAAGGCCTGGATTCAGTAACAAAATAGTTGGTATTTTCAGCATAGACATGTCTGAAAGAAACTCATGGGGAGCTCTGAGGAGCCAGACCTTAATAAAATTTGAGAGGAAATTTGAGGTTTGGGGACTCTCCTTACTCAGGTTTGTTTGTTTGTTCTTTAGTTGTCGGGATTTTTAATATTTGCCAATTGATTTACCCCTTATGATCCTTTTTTTTCGGTAGTGAAAAAATATTTTCTTTCACTCATTTAGATTCTTACTCTTCGGGAAATTATCTCTCAAGAAAAAAAGGAGGAAGAATTTCTGATCTCCACCATTAACACCTTCTGATTTTCCTACATTGTGTGATTTTTCAGCTGCTGCACCTTGCTTTACAGTTAACTGACTACAGGCTACCTGCAAGATTAGAGATATTTGGTTTAGTAATGTAATTATTTATTAACCATTGCCAGGATTTTCATGAGAATGTAGAAATAGAAATGAGTTACTGGATTAAATGCTCCCTCTGCTGTCAAAGGGAAGTACCAGCAGTGGGAGGTTTGTTCCTAAAGCTGCAAACATTCCCAGGGATAGAGGATATCACAATCCATTAAGTGTATTTCTAGCTGTGCTGGCTAGCTGTGCAGCCTCCAAGACCTCAGCTCTTACCTTTAGTCTCCGGGAAACTTAATATCTGAGTTTGAACATTTCCTCTGGAGCATTTAACGTTATTAATAGAGATAAAACAAAACCAACCTGGTTCTTACACCATAAATCCCATGGCTAATCTATTTCAGATACGTCACAGGCTGTCAGCAGCTGGCTGAAAGTCCTCTGAATACGCAGAAGTTGTTCTCTTGACTCTGGTAGGTTTTGCACTGGTCTGTCAAATAAAGTTTATCTCAATTTAATTTCTGGGTTTTGTTCTCAACAAACAATCCAAGCAAACAAGAGAATACTGTGTCTTGAGAATAAGGAGGAAGTAAAGTATGGAATAATATCTGAACATATGAAGTTACTTTTGATGACAGAAAGTAGGAGAGTTGTCCCTCAGTTTGTCAGGGCTAGAATAGCATCCAGGGAACTCTCCAAGAACAATGACCTTTTAATTCTTCCTAAAGTAATGCACATCTTTAAATCTGGAGAAGTACACTTCTGTACAATGTACTAGAACCCTGCTGGCATTGGCTCTGTCCTGCAAAAATGTGATCATAAATGCTCATGTACCAGGCGCCACACGTGTTTGCTTTGATAATGTTCGTAAGTGCTTTTATTCACCTTTTGAGAACAGTTGTACAAGCAAATATTTGTTCACAAGAGTATTTCCAGAATGTGAAAATGTGGAGAGCACTCATGCAGACAGGTATGTGTGTGAATGTTTGAACAGCAGGTTGTTTTTAAAGTCCTTCTGAGGTTAAGAATCAAAATGAGAGAGAACACAATAACTTATATAAAAAAGGCAGTAAAAAAAAGTCCAAAACCCAGCAAAATTTGGAGATTCCCCAAATCATAATGTTTTCTTATAACATTACTATACCAGACAGAACTTTAATCTTTTTTTATTTCAATCTATCCATCAAAATCCTAAATGAAGTCACTAGTATGCTAACAGAAGAGACCTTTTGAAATATTATTTAATCCAATTAGAACATTTAATCAACAGCATTTTTTCTTTTTCTTATTTTATAAGGACACTGAAGGAAGAAAAGTAGCCTGGAAGGAACCCATGCTCACCAGCACTGGGCTTCAGCTACTTGTCTCTCAGTCCTGAGTCCAGAAACTCTACTTTATGTGTCGTTTATAGATTTTATACATTTTATTTTATACAATTTTGGGATCAAATCCATAATTAACCTTGACAGGAGGGCCCTCTGCTGCTTCACACCCAGCATAATGCTCTAAGCTCTCTAGGAGGTCCAGGTGTGGTTTAACCATTCTCTCCTTTTGAGGGTATGACCTGCTGAGGGTGTCAGGCTAAAATAACCCCTTAGATACTTGTAATTTGTAGTCTGTCCATTACAGCATTTTTCTACAGGAACAAATAGGATTGAAACCTCCACAGGATTAGGAAATACTTGAATTCAGGTCTTTTATTTCTGAGTTAATGTTCTGTCATACAGATGTCACCACTGCAAGCAAACAGGAGAGCCCCATTGTATCATGCTTCGAATGTGCTCAGGAGCACTGTGCTTCCACCAGGGATTCTGTGAAGCCTGCGGCAGAGGAAAGACTTGTGGGTCTTCAAAATCCTTGAAGAAAATGCTGAGGACATTCATTAACACAACTTTAGATTGCTGATGAACCTTTTTTTTCTTCTTCTTCTTTAATATAAGACATTATTGATCAATTAAGAAGTTAGTCAAGTTTTCCCTAAATTGTCTTCTCATACTCATACATTGCTGTCTAAATTCACCCAGTTTCTGGGCATAAGTGAATGCTTCCCTGGAAGGCTGAGCACCTCCAGAGAGACACCATATTACTGCAGTCTTTTAAATGTCCATTCTGTTTGGCAGATGTACCTGGAAATGGGGACAGTCCTCAGTCAAAATAATCACTGTATATGCACTGAAGTCAGGGCCCAGATATGCCCAGATATTTTGAGACCTTTAGCTCCAGAACTCACTAGTGTTTTCAGGATTTTTCCTTGGGAGAGGGTGGCCCTCACTCCTCAACTCCTGCCCCTGCAGATGGGCTCCCCTGTTAAAAACCAGCCAGTCCTGGCTGACCTCATGGTGTCAGAGGTCTCAAAGCTCCAAGGGAACAGGCTGTGGAGTTGTGACCATGGCAGCAGGGAGCCAGATCTTTGAGCTTCTCCTGCTGCTCTGTGACACTGGTGCTATTGTCCCTTCAAGCTCCACTGAGCTGGATGCCCATTTCACAGACCAGCCACCCATCTCAGTATTTAACTCTTATTTTCATGCGGTTCTCAAACAATGCACAGGTTTTAGAAGGAGCTTTGTGTCAACTCACACCTCTAGGCAATATGACAATAATTAGACAGTATATTCAAGTCCTGCAAGGAGTATATTAAGCTGTTTATCACTGGTACATTAAAATAATAAATCAAACAGGAGACTTGGATAAGTCAACACAAGATTTGTGTCTATTAGAGCAAAGCTACATGCCAGAACCTCAGCAAAAGGCAGTGAATTAAATTAGTCAAAGTGTAAGCTGCACTTTTCATGCTTATGTGCAATTACATGCAGATTCAGTTTCTTTGATAGAATTTGACAGGGGAAAATTTAAACTAAAAGTTTCTGGTAGACCAATAAATCTTGCTTTCCATGACTCATATCCCTGTCCCCTGGCCAAAAAAGAAGCCAGATATTTTATCTATGTTTGCATATGTGGCTAGAATTATAAAGCCCCACTCAAGAAAACCCAAAGGGGAAAATATGAAATTTCATAGTATTCTCTGAATATAAATGCCCTGTTCATATTCTGTTTCCATTACATAAGATATTGCAGTCCCATTCATGAGAAAATTCAGGCACAATAAAAGTATATTACATCTAGTCCAGACATGAATTTTTTGGTCTATCAAAATGTTTAACCTTTAACTGCACAAAGATGTCTTTGTTATTTAGGAATATACACTATATATTATAAGATTCTGATACTAAAACCAGAGTTTTTGAGAGGGATTCTTTATATTTGTTTGTCTTTAAATATGTAATTGGTTATATAATAACAGTATTTAATAAATGTTATTGATTGTCTCTTTTCAGGTTCCTTTCCTTACCTGAAAATTTACTGCCTTGATTTGTGTATAGCTAATTCCACTAAAAGTGGAATCTTAATTTTTAAAAAGTTAATCAGGGTAGAGCCAAAGAGAGCCAAAATGAGATCTGGAGCAGAAATCAAAATCTTATTTATCAGGTATATTTAATATGAGATATTCAAATCACAAATGATTTGGAGAAAAAGGAACTTTTCATCAACTGAAAAAAATGGGGAAGAATTCCTATTTTTTAGAGGACTTGGTAAGACTTTGTAGAAGGGGGTTTTTGCATCTCATGTTGTTAATTATTAGATCCTGTTTTGGGGTCTCAGGATTGTCCCCAAGAGGCTTTTGTCTCTCTCCATTGATTACACAGACAGCCTTGGACCCTGACATGGGTATCTTCAAGTGTAGTTATCTGTTAGGATAGTGGTGATTAGCACACAGATACATTAAAAATAAGTTTAATAATAACTTCAATAAAAACTTAGGGGTTATAGATGGCTAACAATATTTTATACATGCTACATTTAGCTATTAATTTTGTCTGTGCCAAAATCAAGTGAGAAAGCTGAAGAAGAGGTGATGTACTAGAGGTTACATCAAGGTGAGTAAATCTTGTGAGACATCCATTAACTCAATGTGACAAGTCTCCTGCACACATAAAGGAGTATCCTTGCCCTTCCAAGGAAAGGCTACTGGGAATAATCTCTGTCTGACACTACCCCCTAAATAACACTCAGACATTGCTTGGGAAGGTAGGCTGGAGGCAATGATTGTACTTGCAGCCTTTCTAACCATCTGTAAGGCTGAATTTCCCCAGGGCAGGTCACTTGCCTGTGCTTTGGTTGTTTGTCTTTAAAGACAGCCCAAATGTCCCTGTACCTGCATCACTTTACCCACCTCCTTGTTACCTGCAAAGCCAAAAATATCTCCTGAGGTTAAAGCACATAGAAAGCATGTGCTCCCTCTGGGTAAGGCAGGTCAAGAGTGCAGGGTGCTAAGATGGATAAACTAATTTCTACCTAGGGAAGCAAGTGTCAGAAAGGGTCAGAGGGGCCAAGGGAAGATGTCATTCTTGGCCTCAGGAAGTCAACACCTGCATTTGCTCTGTTGGGCCCAAATTCGTACACTATGGAAAAGTCCAGATGAAGAGTTTAACTGGGCCTTTATGAATAGCATTTCCTCAAACCCCTGCACATTTCAAACCTAACAAAGCAAGGGTAGGAGAGACAGTAAAATGCCGAAAGCTCCCACCCAGGACACACATGGCCAATTTCCCCCAGCCTCTGAGCGACCCCAGGTCTCAGCAATTGTATCAGGCCCAGGACCATCCACCATTGGTTTTATCCCAGGCATCCTCTGTTGTCCAGTGCTGAGCCCTCCTCCCAGTGCCTGCAGGGAGAGCCCTCAGCACACCCCATGGCACCACCGGTACAGGCTCTCAGCAAACCCCTTCCTCACCCCTCCCAGGCAGTCTGGCAATTGCCGTACCCAGGGGAACCCCTCAGGTGCACTGCCAAAGCCAGAAGTGAATATTGCCAGAAGGATTTCATTTCCTCTTCTCACTATTTGCAGAACTGCTTTGCAGATATTCTCACCCGGGTACCTTTGAAGGCAAAGCACAGTTGCCTGCAGGCCAGCAGCTCGTGAGGCCAGTTACCAACTCCTATACCTGCAGCAATGGGCATATTGCACCAAACCATTTGGCTTTCAAGGTCAGTGTCCAGGATTAAAGAACCACTGGTGTGTTGACAAAGGGAAGGAGGGAAGTCAGCGTTACTGCCACCAGGAGAGCTGAACACTCTGCAGCTTTTTCATTGCACCATATGCTTGCTCAGTTATAAATGAGCAGTTATTAGAGCTGGAGAGAAATTCCCTACTGAAATATCTTGATGGGGAAAAACAAGGAGATTAAATAGGAATTTTTCACTCAGGTACTTCATGAAAACCTTAAAAAAGGTCCAGATAGGAGTCAAGAATAGGCATTGACACCAGAAATGCAGTAAAACACTTTGTGATGCTGATTAAACTGCAATATTATGACAAATGGTACATAAAGATCTGGCTTAAACTCTTGTTGGATAGAAGGGCTTTTAAACAGAAATAAGGAATACTGCAAATAAAGTGCTGCCTGAATTCTTAATGCGTGTTTTTGAGTGAAATATATAGGTTTTTTCCTCTCTCCTTTATTGGACCTTCTCTAGGGTTATAAATAATTATTGTATTTTTGCATGCACTTACCATCTTTTTCTTACCAATTAATATCATTTTTCATGTCTTTTAAATGTCAGACTCAGAAATTGTAATAGCACATTGCCATAGCCAGTTTGGTATCTCTACATCTCTTCTAATGCTAAAGACAAATTTCCATGTCTGTTGTGCTATGACTGTACTTAAGGGATGACAACAGGGCACACCCATAAAGCTCTTTCCAACACGTGCTGAATCTGTTCTCACTGTCCTTGCACAGTTTAAACTGCATCTCACAGGCTTAACCCAGATTCCCCTGTGTCGCGGCGCTGCGGTGGCCACGGACAGCTCTTCTACTGGACCGCAGAGGCGACAGCAAAAAGCGCTTGGACGCTCCGGCGCCGCCCGCACCAGACCTCTTAGGTCTGGCACTCTGGCTGGCTTTAGAACGCAGCGGCACTGTCTGTCCCTGCTAGGGAGCAGCAGCCGTCGGTGAAACTGTAGCAGACCGGCAGGAGTGAAGAGGCGGAGGGACCCTCTCTTGTTGCAATCACTCAGTTTATTGTAACTCGTTGCGCAGGGAATACAATGTACCTGAATGCGGAGCTGGGGACGTGGGCTCCGGCTACCGGGGAGAGAGAGCCCCGAAGTAGCCGTTCCATAGGCTTATAAGGGAAGCAGGGGTGGTTTGGGTAGATGCGGGGGTCCAGGGAATAAACCAATGGGGAACATACACGTAGGACAGGGGACCAATAATTTTGAACTGGGAATGAGTACATTAACGTCAACCAATGAGAACGACAGAAAGACAGAACTTTCTAGTAACATATGAATATTAAACCGACTTTATGAATATGTAACTAAACTTGAGGGGAAAGGGGTGTAACCCATAACTTGACTGACAGCAACCAAAGGCGGGAAAACTAGGGAAGATCGGGGATTTCTTCAGCGTCACTTTAACTCTCCCCCTCTGGCTGCCGTGGGGATCAGCCTCTCACTGCCACACCCCTGAAGGCAGAAAGTTTGTAGGTCAGAGAATCATAGAATAATAGAATACCCTGAGCTGAAAGGGAACGCCAAGGATGATTGAGGCTAACTAGTGATCTTGCACAGAACAACCCAAAGGATCACTCCCTGTTCCGGAGAGCATTGTCCAGATGCTTCTTGAACTCTGTGAGGCTTGGTACTCTGACAACCTCACAGGAGCCTGTTCCAGTGCCCAACCACCCTCTGGGTTAAACATCTTTTCATAACACATAACCTTAACCTCCCCTAAAACAACTCCATGCTGTTCCTATCACTGGTCACCAGAGAGAAGAGATCCGTGCCTGCTTCTCCGCTTCCCCTCGTGAGGGAGCAGCCAATGGCCATGAGGAACCTCAGTTCCTCGGTAACCTCTGGTGCAGACCCCTGAAAAATGAGATGGACTGTTTTTCCTCTGGAAGAGCCAAACAGAGGCCTCTTCTGAGCCTTACACATTTTTGACAATGCTGGTTAATGATGCCTAAAACTGTGAAGGTGTCGGATGCTTCCCGGAATCTCTCTGTCATTTTATGTGAAACCTTGAAAGACCTGTCAGCTCAGGGCTTCGCTGAAATGCACATTCCTGCACATACAAGTGTGTGTGGTGAAGCAAATGTGAATCTAAGATCATCCTGTGCTTCCATAAATGTTTTCCCACAAGCTTTTTCATTTTGTTTTGTTTCTTTTGAACTTTGCTTTGATGCCAGACAATAAGATCATCTAACTGAGAACTAAAGACCAAGCAATACAAGCACACTGTGCATGAAGGTAATTTTCTTTGCTTCCCAGTGATAAACCATATGAAAGTAATTACAGCTTTTCCCTATTATTCATGGGGCTGATCCAAAGCCCATTAAAATCAATGGGGAACTTTTGCATTAGAAAGTGTTTCAAAACAGATTTTAGGCAATTTGGGATGCAAGGCCAGTGTTTTCAAAGGTGTCAGAGAAGAAATTTAAGACATGCGCACGCAATAAAAAACAACTAACTAATTACTTATTTAATGAGTTACCACTCAAGAGCAGAACCAGAGTAACTAACAGCATGCAGAATCTTAGATTTTTATGAATTCTCAAGAAAATGTTAACTAATTATTTTTTAGTCTCTATTGACTCAGGAAGATCATTTATCCACAACATTTCATCTAGGGATTCACCTTGTCGACTCTGACGTTCTAAGAGGCTGAGACTCAAGCTGCAGGGTGTCCTGGGCTGCCGAAGGAGGCTTTTCACGGTTTCTCCCATTACAACTGCTCGGCTTTCTTTGAAATGCTACAACATTCATCTTTCACTGGAAAGAAGAAAAGAACAGGACTTGTCATGGTAAATTGCCTAAATTTTTTGCTAGCCTTTTAAACCTGTGATTATTGCACACAATATGGAACTGACACAGCTTTAACAGGAGGGAGGGAGAAGCTGCCTGACTTTTATAGCAGTGCATGGCTGAGTGGCATTCGGAGCAGTAGTGTCACCTAACTAAAGCCCTTCTCATGAAGCTGACCCTGACTGCTGCAGGTTCAAAACAGTGGGAACTACAGGAACATGGCACACTGACAACCCAGCAGCATTTATTTGTGTACTTCAACACAGAATCAGGCTGAAGCAAATCACATTCCAAGTGCTGCTCAAAATGCTTTTATTCTAGAACAGCAAGCTTTGATACAAGAGTAAGGAAGTGAATTTTGATGGACCTCCTGTCACTGATAGGGTTTGGCAACTTGGGAGAGGATACCAAGCTCAAACTTGCACCTTTCACGGATTTTCCTATTTGTGTTAGCTTCACATATATATGAAAGCAACACAGTATCACACTTATTAGATATTTTTATTCAGAAAATAACAAAGACTGGAACAGCAGGGGCACTGCTATTCAGAGATTGAATGCATTGGCCAGACTGAGTGTTTTAAAAATTATGCAGCACTTCATCTTGACAGTATGCCTTGGCTTAGCCAGAAGCTACATTTTGTGATTAGTATATTCAGACACTTTCTTTTCTTTATTTTCAGAATCCAACTGTTCTGCAGATCTGAAAAACAGAACAAAAAGAGAAATATGCTTTTAAAACCAGTCTGACAACTGCAATTAAATCAATCACCCGCTCAATTTCAGATATTTGTAACATCAAGCAATTTAACAAACACCTTTCCTTCATAACAGCTCAAGGCATGTTTGCTTTAAAAGCACTTCAGTAGAAAATTCCAGCATTCCTCCCCCACTAAGATCCTTTTATAAAGAATGTGCTTCTAATTATAGAGACTAAAAAGGGTTGAATATTCACTAGTATATAATTTTCAGCATGGGTTTCAGGCTCCTGGGGGAGCTATGCCTAGATGAGGGCAAATCTGCTATTTCTTGAGGGAATATATTTAAGAATAACATAGATATTATTATAGAATCATCATAGAATATCCTGAGTTGGATGGGACCCACAAGGATCATGGAAGGCCCTGCACAGGACAATCCTTAAAATCACCCCATGTGCCTCAGAGTGTTGTCCAAACATTTCTTGAACTCTGGCAGGCTTTGTGCTGTGACCAATGCACAGTATGTTAAACTACAAAGAAGTAAGTTTAAGAAGGAACTTCCATTTCTGTTGTTCCTTTGTGCATTCCTACTCGGCTATGAAATCAAAACAGGTGCTTGGGTTCCATGGAAAAATTATCTTCCAGCAAGATTGCTGGAAACTTCAGCCTCTTATAGTTTGCAGCCCTGTTCTGCAGGAGGTCAAGAGAAACTGAAGCCTATATGGATATGTCCAACAGAGAAAATGACTCATGGGATACTTCTTTGAAGTATTTTAAACTAAACAGAATTGTTTTCTGATATATTCTCCATCTTCATGTCAGGAGAAAATACACCCTGGACCACGGTTAAAGATTGCTAGGATTTTTGCTGACATAGCAAACCATGACATCATTGTCCACAGTATTTGTACAATTATGATGAATGTTTATCAGTTTAGTAGGCCTAGAAATGTATTTTGTCTTTCTTATTTCAACAATGACCTGAATTCTCTGCCCTTTGGAGAATATAATCTAACGCACTCAGCACTGCTCTTATGAGTAGGATTCAAATCTTAGGGGGATGCATAGGCTACAGGCTTAATCAATGAGATTAAATAATTGCATCCTGGTGGAAGATCTGTTTAACCCCGAAGCACTTTGCTGGCTGCATTCCTGCCACTGCTGCTTCCTCTGGCAGCCCCTGGTCTGCCTTCGTGGCAGGAGCTGACCTAAGGACTGACTGTGCAAAGGAAGTCCAGCTGTGCAGCAAAGGTGTGGAGGATCTGATGTGGGATGCACTGGGTCATTCCCTTCAGATCTGAGTGTGGGTTAACCTTTTAAAAAGTCTGATCAATAATTTTGCTTTTTTTATTTGGGTTTTAATTTTTTCCAGTTTTATTTTTTCATCATTATGGTAGAACAGGAATATAAGGGGGATGAATAGATGGCAATGGTTTTATAGAGAAACAGAAACTTGCCTAGAATAAAAACACAGGTCTAGGAAAATCAGTTAGAAAACACTGGTAAACACAAATGACAGCAAGAACTCTTACCTGCATATTATTAGTACTATGATGTCAGTAAAACGAACGCAATTACAAAAAGAAAATGGTTTTCCTTTTGGTTCATAAGGTCTTTTAGAGAATATGGGATGCAGATTGGAACACTTTAATTTTACAAATAAACTGGAATGGTACACTTGGTTTTTTTTCATTTTTTTATTTTCACAACAAAATAATGCACTTAATTGGAAGACATGTGTGGATCCTAGGCAGATCTCTATAAAACTGTAGAAAACTAAACAATTAATATATAATTCAACAATATGATGGTTTACCATTTAAAATCTTCTCCTTTT
This sequence comes from Pomatostomus ruficeps, assembly GCA_013400735.1. Taxonomy (NCBI): domain Eukaryota; kingdom Metazoa; phylum Chordata; class Aves; order Passeriformes; family Timaliidae; genus Pomatostomus; species Pomatostomus ruficeps. The sequence goes on along the minus strand of VYZT01059469.1, from coordinate 6,988 downwards.
ATTTCTATTTATCCCTCTGCATATTAAAATCTAATTTTTATAATAAATAATTTCAAAGAGGACATGTTTATAGCAGATAAGGAACATAGTCAACACAAGTGAACATTTTGCAGATTCCCTGAGCTGAGTTTCTAAGCCAATTATTAAAGAATATCCAAAGTAAAAAATGATGCCGCAAAATTCTCATTTAAAAAAAAAAAATTAAGATGGGATCTTAGACTATAGCATGACTGAAAACCAGACCTCAAGTCACTCCACTTTAATTTACTTCATAAGTTATAATAAAAAAAAGTTCTGGCTATATAAAATTACAGGGCAAAATTACCAAGTCAAAATTAATTTCTCTCAAAGATGAGAAAATAGTAATTACTGATATTAGCAAAATCCTCCAAGAATCAGACTCCTTAAGCATCACATAGCTAAGTAGACACAGTAAGAGGATATAAATGATATGACAGTACAACTTTTCTTAAAATCTTAGAACATCATTAATTAAAAATGAAATTAATAAACTTAAAGCTCTTGTTACACATACAGAAGCAATGGGTTTTTTTTTTCCCTGAGATCAACCTGGAGGGCACTATCAAAGAAAATCTATATTAATCAATGATATTTGGTATTAAATGGTGTTGTTTCCCACTCTTATAGGTGAAGCTGGAATGATAGAACATAACATTAGACAAATAAAACATAAATGTTTTATTTTTTCCAAATTTCTGCAGCAGTTAAAATCAAATAGAACTGGTGACTACATCCTTTTCTGTCAGTGTGAGAAATGTGTTTCATGGGAGAGGATATAGTGGGCTACAGGTGTGACCAGACACACAGAAGTGCATATCCAACCTCCAGCTGCTGATTAAGTAACTTCTCAGAAGTTTGTATTTCATTTAGGTGTAATATGACAATTCTGGCCATAAAGTTAAAACACTCTTTAAGAGTAAAGATATGCATAAAATTCTTAGAAGAAGCTGACTGCTCACTACAGTATTTTACTAACCTCAGGCATCCACAGCATTGTTTCAGGCTACTTAACATGTTCTTAATATAATCTTTCTATAAATCAGAAAGTTTTATAGAAAAAAATGTTTATTCTATAAGCCTCTTTTGAGAGAAATGGGTGTTAAAAATTCAGAGTATAGGTAAAACACACATTAATCTCTGCTTATCTGAAGAGCTGTTCTCCATAAACAAGCAGTATGATACATGAAGGATGAATCACTCCAAAGGGTGGTGCATTTGCTCTACTGAGCAAAATCTTTTTTTTTTCTCTACTGACTCTTGAGGAAACCTAATCACCAGCTTAAAGGCTAAAATGACATAATGAGAATCTAACTCCAGTGCTAAAGCACTTTTTCATTCCCTTCTTAGCACGAACCTATCCGTGTTTCCTCTCTTTATAATGTAGGAAATACCTATGTCAAGTTGTGGCTTAAAAATAATAGGCTTCAAGTGCAGGGGGGAATAGCAGAATCAAGATTCAGAGACAAAACCTTTTCCAAACAATGCAAAAGAGCTTCCAGATCTTCCCAGAGGGTTGTCCGGAGAGGTGGTCGATGCTCCATTGCTGAAAACTTTCAGGGTCCAGTTGAACAGAGTTCTGAGCAACCTGACCTTGTTGAAGATGTCCCTGGTCATTGCAGGGAGCTTGGATTGGATGACCTTAAAAGATCCCTTCCAATCTGAGCTATTCCATGATTCTAGGTTCATATGATTACATATAAACTAAAACTAAACCAGTTTCGCAAATTCCTTCAAGCAGGACACTCACTCCTCCATCGGCAAAGAAACGGCAGTATGTATCACAGCACGCTGATAAAATTTCATTGAGGGAAAGGAACAGCTGTGAGAATGCAGTCAAAATATTATCATATATGGAAACTAGTAAGACTCATGAAATGTCTCTAAAAATGTTATACTCTCGCTTTTATGAAGAGAGAAGTTTTCCCGTTTTTAGTGAAGTCAACAGGTGTAAGAACCCTGTGTTCATAGGCTGTCTCCATCCAGATTGGAGTGTGGGGTAAAATTCATGTCTCCTGTTTTTGGTTAAGAAGAGTTTGAGGAGTGAATGAGGAAAGCAATGCAATTCTGAAGCCATTTTAAGTTACATAAAACTGTTTGTTAAGCTGAATATCACCCATCATAAAAAATGGCTTGGTTTCCCCTGGGGTACCCAGGACACGTGAATCCTTCTCCCCATTCTGTCTGCCAGAGAATATGGAACATAACCCCATAATGTCTTAACAAAACACACTCTTGTCTTTCATTTGCTTTAATCTAAAATGGTTTGTAACTGAACATAACAATTTGTTCTTCAAGAAGTGGAAAACATTTCATTTAACCAAAAAGAAAGAGAAATTATGATTGTCTGAAAATACCACAAAAATCAGTTTCATTTGCCACTTGCATCTGAACCAAAAAACTTCAAGATATTATACATCCAAGTTTAGTCTTAGGCTTGCCCTAACATGGAATGGGAATTTTCTAAAGGCATTAACATTTTTGTGGACAGGAAAGCCATTTCTATCCAGCTAAAGAGGAATCATGAGAACATAATATAACTATTACATGAGACAACATGATTATGCAGATTGTCTGCAGATGTGAACCAGAAGAGCTTTAACGAATTCAGTGGGGTTCTGCTGATTTACATTAGCTGATGCTCTCAATTTGCTGCATTTTGGATGAAAGATAGAAACAATTTGTTCTGATTCTTTTTTCAGAGATCCTAGAATGCTTTCTGAAATCTCCAGTCCACATGTTCTGATTAAGTTCTGTCTTAGAATGTCAGACTACTTACCCCTGCAGTACTATCCAAAATAACTGCGGAGTGTGTTCAAATAGCAAGAGACCGCGCCCTTGATAAAGCAGAAATGTAGCACCACAGTAAATTTTTGAGTAGACAGCAGTAGATAAAAATAAGAGCTAGGTTGAATCAAATCCAGTTGGCTTCACTCATCCAAGTTCTCACAGCACTGTAGGTTGCTGCATTCTATCCTTTAGCGATTCACTGATAATGGGTTTGCTGACATTGTACTTCATCGGCAGCCACATATTGCTTACATTGAGCTCAGGGATGCTTAAAATGCACACTGCCATTATTGCAGCTTTCTTGTCTTGCACAAACTTGTCAGGTAGGGGTGATAAAGAAATGGAATTCAGAATGAAGAATACCTACATGAGATAGTTTGTATTGTGGAATTGGGTTTTCCCTTACAAATCCTTTCTAGTGAAAAAACATGTTCTGCAACATCCAAAAAGTTCTGGCTGTGAGGAATCTTATATCTAGATAACACTGCAAAGCATGTTTCACATTTTCTGTACTTAATCTTATGTGCTACTATGAACTCAACAACTCTTCAGTTTTTGTGATTGATCATTGCTTGATATAAATGGAACCGTTGCAACTCAATTTAAATTTTGCTTCAGTGGACGGAAGTTTGTCATCAGTTTTTATCTAGAGTTAGAAGAAATAGAAGGAGATAATAAAACTTTAAGATGAACCTGGAATGTAGTAACAGTTCTACAAAACCTATTATTCTGACTTTATGCTGAAATCCTTTTCAGGAAAGACTGATGGGAAGAAATATTTACCCCACTTTCTTGACTATTGTACCTTCTCCTGTCATGCAAACTCATGCTTGTGAAATCGATGTAGTTTTGGATGTGTCTGGTTTCATGTTGTGAAGCAGTCTCTAAAGCAGAGAGTTGTGGAAGCACACACTTAGCGGAGGCATTTTTGACCATATGAAGGTGGCAAAAACCTTGTCAGTAAATAATGTATAGGTGGCTTTTCTGTCTTTTACAGCAAAGCAAAAGTACAGTTAGAGGAAAAATAATCTTTTTCACAAGGAGGAATCCTCTAGAGAATACATCAAGAGAGAAACTTCATGGAGTTTCTGTCTTCATAAGAATTCTATACAAGGGTTACGCTGGTTTTGTAACTCTGCCTGGTATAATTAAGACTGTCTGTGTTAAGTTCACCAAAAAAAGATCTGTTATTTGTAAAACCCACATGCTTTTATTTTATGCACTTATGAAGTATTCT